>JACGCK010000165.1:0-98226 GCA_014925825.1 Pholiota molesta | reverse complement strand
AATTGTCGCCGTTGCCGTCAGCGTTGCCGATCCATTCTAGAAAAGTGAAAAGATCATACAGCTGCGGAGAAAGTGAAGGTCCAGATGCGCCAAATACGCGCGCAAAGAAAGGGCTTCTTCAGGAACTGCGCTTTCGTATCCTGGAGAACGACACAGGCGCTGGAGTATGCTGCGGTAACCGATTGGCTATAAGGGCTGCTCAACGGTTATCACCATATTCCGTCATCGCCTGGGCAAAGTAGGCACGGTGTAGGAATAACAGCACTGTAAATCAAACGATAGATAACAATAAAAAAAGAGATCAGACCCAATCGAAAGGGAATGAATCAATACATTAAAGAAGAGTCAGACTTGGTTGTACATGCAGCAATGAAAAAGCGAAAACATACTGAGTTCCTGGTAGTGTGACCTCACGAATGTGCGCATCGAAATAGCTGTCCGGTCGGCATTGCTTTGAAGAGAGTCGGCGCGCGGCAATGCCAGCTCCCGAATTTTGCGATCGAGATCCATGACAGTCTCGTAATTTGGAGGCTTCACGGCCAACGCAATGCGCACAAGTGGCACGAGACACTCGGCACTCGCCTTGAAGCCCCATATACCGACTGTCAAAAAGATAGATTATGAGGAAGGCGTGTGGGTGATCAATCACATAAACCCACATCCTAAGGGAACTTCCCCTTCTTGATATAGATTCTCATCTTCGACTCTGGGGATTTGGCAGTCGATGTACGACAGGAATAGGCTTGGCGGTCTTCCTGTGACTAAACTCTAACAAAACAACAAAAGGCGGGTTATTACCATAGGTCCAATCGGGAAATGAGTGAAAATTAAAATGCTTGCACAAAGCCGGTCAACATACCTGCCACAGTACGCCTGCCATCAGATTCCAGAAATAAACTCGGCGGTCATATGCCTCTCTGCCTTCAAATCCCCACATCGATGGATCAATATCTAGTGAGAATGTTATTCTGAGTCAGCGAAAGTGTTTCCCCTTTACAGGCAATCCTGAGAGAAAATAAAACTCACGAAAGCCGATCTGGAAAAATAAGGAACAAATTAACCATAATTAGTGGGAATACATCCGGTAAGCATTTTGAGCAACCACGTACCTGTGAAGCAATTTGCCCGGCTAGATGGAGGAGCACATACGACTGCTCGAGATTGCTCTCCTTCCCACTCATGCCATTGTAAATACTCATTAGATGCAATACCTAGATTATATGTATTAGATGTATCAGAAAGCACGAAAAGAACAGAGAACAAACCTTGACGGTGACCATAGACTGAGCGCCCAAGACTGATTGAAGGGACAATGTCGCTCTGGCGAGCCGATAATAATGTTGGGCTTCGAGATTGTATGGTGAGAGGCTGAGATCGACTAAAGAGCCTACCCCCAAAACGATAAGCAGCAAGGCGAGATCATGCGGGCCATATGAAACGGGAACTTGCTTGTATATGATCGGAATGAGTTCGTTCACCAGTTTATGGCGAGAGACAATGTGGAACATCCATGAAAGATGTTCTAAAAAGGTATCACATAGAGTAATTGCCCTATCAATTGAAGGCAGAAAAGATTCTATCGTCGTCTGAACGGATGACGCAACGACGTTGGGAGGTGTGAATGGGAAAGATTGATAACAGTGATTAATTTCTGGCGACAAGTAGGATGGATCTAACTCCTGAAGCGAAAGACCTGAAGGTTTGGCTGTTGGTCGCGAAATCTTTTCGGAAGACTGTTGAGAAAACAGAAGGCAAATCAGTTTCCACAAAACCGGCAATATGATTGCGTGATTAACCAATAAAAGACTCTAACAACTTAAATCAGCGCAAGTAAATTGGTAAGATGGACAAAATTGACAAACCTCAGATCCCCCGGATGGCCCAAAGAAACGAGAACCGCCCTGGCCATCGAACCAAAGAGTTCCCGATGCTTCACGAAGTGGTACTTGTGGCTGTGGTAGGTCCTCGGATACGGCTCTGAACTGTGGGGCATCCTCATCTTCGTCCATGTCTTCGTTTACACTTACACTGAGTAGTGGATGCGGTCGATCTGACTCTGAGCCATGGATAATGGCAAGTGCATCTTCCAATGATCGCATACGCGCTTCCATCCTTGTCATTTTGTGACGCAAATGATCGGTAGCCGCCAAGACAAATCTGTTACGAAAAGATTGATTGAGTATATTGGATGTGCAGCGACATGTAAAACTCACCGACTTCCCTCGCCAGGAGGAATAGTCCCTTGTAAAAATAGTCACTCAAAGATCCTCGTAGGTTTGAAAATAAATAAAATACCATTCGGGCAAAGCGCCCCGCATCCGCGCTTGACACAAGTGGAACATGGTACAGTCCTGTCGCATCGTATCTTAAGCCTTCGACACTCCGCACATGCGATTTCCCCCCTGCGTATTGAGCGTCAAAATATTGTGCAACGTAGTGACAGAGAGAGGATTATCACCTAATCCTCCTCGCCGCTTTTGTTGGAACTCGAATGCTGGAAGGGAGCACGTCTCTGAATGTTTCGTTGATGGGTGAAGCAGAAGGCGGCTCTGAGAGTCGGGATAGTTGAAGCTTGGAGTGGTCCATCGCCGAAGTTTTTTGAACAGGGAACAAAAGATAGCATACGTCGGTACAGATATGTTGGGAAGTAATATAGGCTGTCGCGTGTTGTTTGTCGCGTGTTGTTGTTCGGAAGGAGAGATGACATGGTATTGGAATTTGGCGGCAGTGCCACCTCTGCAGATTCTATCGTAACTCGTTCCCAAACACGTGCTATTCCTACCTTAGCATTTTCTCCATCCTTTTGCCTTGCAGTCAGACTCTAGCATCCGCTCAAGTTATCTGTAGAATATTTATTTTCCTACTCTTCTTAGTTGGATATATTTTAACTTTACTTTGTTTCATGACCAAAAGGGTATGTTGGCATAATATGCCGTCGTACATAGCCTTTCGTACTCTGTTATAGTGCCGATGCAATTTCTGACACGAAAAGGATCCTTCGTTACTGGAAATTTGTTCCTATGTGATGGAGAGGCCAAGCGCCGCTGCGCAGTCGCCGACTTGTATTTGATTGGTCTTATGGATGAACCGACATCTGTAACAAGATTCTTACGTCACAAGATTCACTAAGTAAGTATGAAGCATAGAAACTCAGTACTTCGCCTGTGTAAGATAAATGGGAGTATATCGAGGTATAATTGATTATAATTGCTGGTTACCTTACTTCCATGCTGCCATGGTACTCCCCGGGCCGTTCTGAATCTTTAATCTCTGCTTCCATGCTGCCAGCGGCTCCGGCAAGCGAAGGCTGCTTCCCCGGGATACAATTGCTCTCAGGTTCTGTATAAGTACATATAACGATACAGAACGAGGGTGCGTGGCTGTAGATTTAGACCTATCAACATCTTCCACGAATGCGATCGCGAGAACCTGTGTTATACAAGAACTTGTGGGCCAGTTCCTCGGAATATTAAGAAGTGAATCCGTTGTTAATGAGAGAAGATGAGCGACTGCGCATACGGTACGGGATGGAATCCACATATCATCTCGTCATTCTCATTCTCTCTAAAGTTAATGCGGAAATCGAGGTATCGAATACTTCACATTCCTTCCACATTCTAGTCGATCTCTGCCACTCATGATCATCTGCTGGACAAGTAGAGTTAAAAATAATCGTGTCTACGGAGTCTATGTAATTCAACCTAATCCACCACCAATAGACGCCACTATATCTACCGATGCCTGGGTTCCTTGTGTTCCTTGTGTTCCTCGCTGGTTCCTCGACTGCCGGAGAAGCATTGGAAAAGTGTCGGGACCGCGTTCTGGGCGCCGGCGCCAGGCTTAAGTATGCGACTACATATGCCACCCGAAGCCACCCGACACACTTTGCTCTTCTCACGGTGATTGGGGAGATAAACAACTCAATCAATTGTTAATCATATCTGAATAGGCTCGCTACTATCTGAATCATGCGATGGGCATAATGCCTCATGAATTCGACGCGGCCCGTGGTGGATGGGAACCGCGTCTACTTCCGCGGATCCGAACGTCTTATCAGAAAACATCTGTAAGTACCTGAGCTGTGAGTTGAGTTTGCGGTCGAAGCGGTTGCGATTCGTCTATGCGAGTGTACGTTTCCATCGCTTGTTGATAGGAAGCTTGGGAACCTAATTTGAAGTCCACGCGTCTCCAATTGTTTCTAGTACACTAGCGACAAAAAATGACATTTGGAGAGCCTAATATGTAGATAAGCAAGCCATCGCAGCCAAGAAGAAATCTTAGAATTTATTTTCGGCCTTCACATGTACTAAAGTAGTATTCATTTACTTGTTGCATTGGAACATTTAGACGAGTTCCGATGAGCAGAGATTTGAAGTTCAAGTTCATTGAGCTCAGCGGTCAGCCAACTTCTAATTTACAACATACAGGAATTGTGGCGCTCATAAACATTTCGAAGTAATACAGGTCTAAGCCTATGAGACAGTGCACATGAATAACTGAGCATACATAATTCTTTTAGTCTTTCCAATTGTCCTAAATGTTGGTACCGTATGATCAGCAAAGTTCCCCATTATCTACAAAGATACCAGACAGTAATATGCGCCCAAAAGCTAAGCTTAAAGGTCTAGCGGCTGTCGCCGGCGCCTAATCAAATTATGCGCTTGTAAATCATCAGAAACGCGAGCGCTTAGATACCGGGCGCTAAAATGCGCTGAGCTAATTTTAACACCGCGGACACCGATAATATATGTCTTTCAGTGGGCTCCATAACATGTCCACTTCGCGCTCTCTGAGTAAAACGTCATGTATATTGTATGCATTCCAATCATCTAGCCCTAAAAAGATTTCTGCCTTTCGATATCATTGGCATAGGGATGGAGCTCTGGGAGATTGGATATCAGAAAGTTGTTTAAGCAAGATCTCATTCGACGAAGCCTTGTAGTCAACTCCTTGTTATGGAACAAATTGCTACGCTCCAGCAGTGATGATTGCGAGGTGGGAAGATACTGAGCCTTGTAGTCAAGCTTCAAAGCTTCACTAGCTTCACCGCCCATTGGGAGCATGACGTATAGGATATTTTGGAGTGATTTTCGATCAGATTCTAAATCATAATCAGGTGTACATGCCAGTATGTCAAAGCCCAATGATTGATCAATCATTTTCTGTGCGGCAGGGAGACAAGGTCTTTGTGGCACGGTGTTTTACCTTCACAGCTTATCCTGCGTTATTTTAAATAGACGCTTGTTTCTTTATACCCTCATTTCGTTTGAATATCGCATCGAAGTCTTGTTGCACAACCAATAATTCATTTAGCTGAACTGGGCCCTATTTATCAGCACTCAGCGCTCAGCTGCGAGCTTCCAGCGCTCTGGCGCCCATGTCTGTATGTACGTAAATTCGATGATAGTAATCCGTATACCAATATCTCGTCTCTGGGAACATTTGTGAATGGGCGCTGATGCCCATGGTTGTAACGTTGTTTTGGGATTGGAATAGATTTTCATCACCATATATTGATTTACAAGCGGAAGTATACAAAAATACCATAAAAACAGACCTTTTCGATTTGCTTGCTCGAAGTAACTCATCAACATCTGATCAACATCAACCCCGCAGCTAAGCTGGTTGAAAATCTATTTTTATATTTAATTGTAGTCCTACATACGATCTGCGATGTATCGAAAGAATGTCTTGGAAATTTTATGTCATTAAGCTGAGGCTCTGAAGTTGAGCTAACGTTTCTCATTTAGAGGCCTGGACAAGCATTGCATAAATGGCAGTATTGAAGTGTTCAACTCAGTTCAAGTCCCTTCCTAGCTAAACTGGGTAGATGGTGTGCACGTTAACGTCAACTGTTCATCATGAAATCCCTTTGTTTGACAGGTTTACAAGACCTTGACGATGGCCTCTGTTAAGTTCTCATATCGGTTGCAAGCTGGTCAAAGTGCCAAAGTGTATACATTTCTTTAGACCGATCCAAGACCGACCCTTGATACTTTCATCAATGATTTTCTTGAAAATCGTTGACACTTAATCTCACACGGGGACAAAGAATTTTCAAGGCACGCCCTTCCCTGTCCCCTTTGTCGTTGTATATAAAAAGTATCATCGAAGGGCTCGAATGGAAAATTCCCCTTTCACACTCACGAGCCACTATGCAGACTAGCCATGTCAACCCGCACCATGCTAGCACTCAACCACCTGCTAGGCCAGGAATGAGTATGTCTATTATCAACGTGCTTCCCAAATGTAGCTGACTGAGATCTGCCAGCGCTCAATCAGGAGCTAGGAGGGCTAGCTAAGACAGCTGGCACATCATATGCGAAGGAAGTGGGAAAAGAGGCTGCGAAAGATACAATGAAATATGAGTCAGATAATGGACAGGAACAGCTGAATGACGCTCAGCAGCAGCTGGATGATGCCAAAGCGCAAGCTCAGGTTGGTATTAAACTGGTGGTTTACTACTATCCACCATACTGACTGTGTGTGCGTTCTTATGTTACAGGGAATGTGGGTCAAGTATTGTGGCTGCTTCTCCGGTGCCTAAACAGTGTTGGGTCGGGACCGAGGATCAGCGAATGTCGAGAAACGTTAGCACTTTTTCCTTGATATCATGCGGGAGAAAATTTGTACAGTGATACCAATCCAGAGGCCGAGTCAGATAGATAAAGATACTTCACTACATACTTTGTAACTTGCACGATCAGCTTTATTTAAAGGACTGAATGTCCATTGAATGTCATATATTCATATGTTATAATACTCCGAAAACTCCGCACAATTTTCCGAGGCATGCGAGTCGCGTATTCGCTGTCCAAAATTACCACAACAGGAAGGACCAAGCGCCCATCCGCTCGGCCCGGCAGTGGACGCAAATGAACTCACCGTGACTGGCATGCTTCTTGGTCAGTTCGATGGCTCTTAGCTCTTCCAGACTCCAGTACAGGTCTGACTCTGCAAGTCATGACCCTGGTCAACTGGCAAACTATGTGCAAAGCTATACTGTGATTTCAGTCACTCGTTACGTCGGATCTATCGCCCAATTGCAAACGTCTTGCTCGCAGCTTGCACTGCGAGAGCTTAATACGCCAGCCGTATTTTGGTCTTAGGACCCTGCTTTACGATCGATCGAGCTCTTTCTGCGTCTTGCATAGTGGAATGACTCGGAATACATGCCTCGAGGACCCTATCTTGGGCCATCGATAATCTAAAGCCTTGATACTGCCTAAACAGGTGCTCAGCTAGTACGGAATCCTGCGTCTTCGAAATTAGCAGGGCCTTGTAACCCATGGTTGGCAGACACAGGTTACGATTCAAACCTTCCATGCTATCCCAGAAGTTGAAGACGGCCTAAAATTCTGAACAACCCAAGAACAAATTTCATTCGCTTGGTGCGGCGCACTTTCTCCGCTGACTGCGGCAGTTTCTCTCTAGTTCTAGTAACACCGCAAGCTCAAACCTTCCTTGGTGGTATCGCCACTGCTATTTCTCATACGGGTGTTGATTGCCCTCTAACCCGCCTGTTCGCACTCTTCGCTCCGCAGCGATACCCAGGACGAGGATGGCCGACGATGTCCGTATGGATTTTCAAATATTTATATTTTGCACTCCGAATGATGAACCATCGGTTCAAAATCTCAAAGTCTAGAGTGTACCAATCTACAGAATCATAAGAAACAGATAGGTCTATACCCTATGTCAACTTCCTCTTTGAGGTGAGCTCTAAAAATACTCACTCTATGACAATTGAACTGACTGCGCAGACATGCAGGGCTTGCCGCGACGCTAACAGCATATGTTTAGCCTTTGTCCGGCTTTGTGTTCACCTGTGCATATCACGACATTTGGATATGCTACTAAAACTGCGCAGCTTCTCTCAGAATATCATAGTACATGCAGCCAAGCCTTATGTCGTTTCCCTGGTTGCTTCAGGAAATCTTCACGTCTGGCCGGGATCTCTCGCGATAACGACTTAATTGGGTATGCGAGCCGCGTGGCGAATGTCTGGACTCTAATTGGCACACCATTGGATATTGCGAAGAGCTAAAAACCTCCGAGTCTGCCTGAGAAATCATCAGAAGTCGAACAAAAGCAGAGAGCATTGGAGAGTCATTAGATTGTCGTCACGATGCACACCTCTCCTTTATATCTCTGTGGGAATCTCGAAGGATATGACTAGGACAATGTAAGGATCCTTCCTGCGGCGGCCGGAGAGCCAGCTTCATTGAGCTCGGTCTGTGAATGAAAAGAGTTCAACGTTCAAAGTCAGGTGAAACTATGAATTCGCGTACTAGGCATTAAGGAGATTGTGACTGTCGGCGCTGTGGCTTCTGAGAGCGATCAGCGGAATACTATGCGGTCGGAATCCGTCTAGACTAGGATTACCTGCAGGCTATCAACGGATTTCTAAACCTCTAAGATTCTCATTTTAATGCCCCTATTCCTCGAGCCTCGTTAGTGAGATGTGACTCATAATTCATACTATCAAGCATAACTTTGACTCGGGGACGCAAGGTATGCAATTTGATTTTGATTTTTCTAAATACAACTAATGATTGATGTTTATTGCGGAACCCAAGGTGAAGTGTGTTGTAATAAAAACCACATATTTCCACGAATTTGGCTCGATCTCCCTGTTATAACCCTATTAGAAGACGCTTTGACTACGAGAAAATCAAAGTTTGGCGTAAGTAAATTTGGAGTCATTCACTACCAGGCCACTCCAGCACCCTGATTTGTGTAATGATCAGCTCATAACACAGGCTGAGTATAGATATAGGTTTCGATTCTACCACCGCTTTAGCTCCTAGTACGCACTATCTAGATACTGCTCGTCATACCGTGACTGTGGGGAGGATTACAGGTACTTACGGCAACTGGCATTTGATCGAATCTACTGTTGGTCCTTGATGGGTCTGATTGATTGGCTATGCTGTGGTCCAACTGATCCGGTTGTGCACAGTGCACACCAATGACGATTCCGCCTACGTAGTGTGATGTACATAAGATGAACTTGTTGCGGCGCCGTCAATTAGGCGCCCGTACACCAGATGAACTGACGTCCTATGTACAACACACGGCCTTGACATCATGGATTGCTCTGACCCATATTAGGGTTCAAATTCCAGCGGAAGGCCGTCTCCAACGCGTGGATAAAGCGCAGCAAGAAGCACTCCCACTCCTGTGAATAATGCTATGCTGGCCATCTAAAGCGTGCCCGCGTACCGCTTATCTTGAGCTCGGTGTCCCTGCAACGGCTTGTCCCCGCGCTGTCGGCCAAGTTCTTCAGAACGTAGCGCGCGCGCAAGCGCACTGCGCAGTATTAGTATTACAAGCGAATAAAATATCATGAATTGGGTTACAAGTAATGCTGGAAAATATTATTCACCGGGCGTCCCGATGAGTGCGCACTGCTGTGCGGAAATCGACATCAGTGGGTTTCAAAAACTCGGAGAAGATGGCGCAACAATTAGCTGCACACCAGATGAAAATAAGCGCACCGGGGTGACGCATGCTGAGGCATGCCTATGCCAATGACATTTTATGCTACGTTGAAACGATGGACAATCCTTTCTTTTGATGTAGCAGGTTATTGATTTAGTTACGACTACTTAAAGTACCTGGCGGTGATCTAGTGACTGCTAGTGACTGCTTGTGATTCATATGATGTTTCGATGATGTTGTGTGGGCGCTTGGTGGGCGCCAAAAGTAGCCCTTCATTTTCCTTTTTGGTCGGAGGTTGTTTAAGCATTCTTTCTTGTCGCAGAAATGCAAAGTAATTAACATGTAGCCGGGCGCTTGAGGGCGCTAAGGGTTCTCGGCGTGCGGCCAGGCGCGCAGAAGGGTGAATCAAGCAGGTATTAATGCTGATGTATAGCAGGGAGTGGAGGTGTGCAATTACAAGAATGTAGGTGTATGATGCATTGAGATCTCGAGGTAACGAGCAAAGTACTCTATATGGTGAGCAGTGGGTAAGTATTCAAAAAGCTATTTTTAAGAATTATTGGGAATGAAGGTAGATACAAAAAATGGTACAGAGGTGCCACGTAGAAGGCGAAAGGTGAACATAATGACCCAAGAATGATGTAAATCAGGTAATGTACATATATTACAGGATGAACAAGTCCGATGGCCAGGCAATATATCGGGGAAGCCTATAACAAGGAAACCAAAATAAAAATAGAGAGACAAAGCATTGAAGTGACTCGCACCCATATCATTCAGAGAGTCGTGAGAGCTACCATAACTGGTAGGATGTCTCAATAGCACAAATCAAGCGATCGAGTCAGAAGTCCGCGGTGGTTAGGTTCCGAACCCTTCATTGGACTGTGACACTGGTCTGTGTATGTGGCGGCGGGCTTGGGGCGGATGGCATCGGCGATGTGGTGGACATGGGCGATACTGATTGTTGTTGTTGGACGGCAGCTGACTTGGGCCATGTCACTTTCAGCATGCCCTCGTGTAGGGTGGCACTAATGTCTGACTCCTATAATTATGAAACGGAGTAGTCAGTGACTCGATTAATAATGAGAGTATGCAGGCGAAAGGGAATATACTAACTCGAATGCCGTCCGGGACACGTATGGCGCGATGGAATGCACCGTATCGGAGTTCCTGTATGGGTACTTGCCCGTATAGGGCCTGCTCTTGGGAATAGCGCCGTCGACGTGAAGAGAAACCTCCTGTTCTTCGGCTTTCATAGAATGGCGCTCGGCTGCGAGCTCGCGCCTAAGGGTCTCAAGCGTAGGCCGGGTCCGTCGTCCACATACTATGAGGTGGCCTTCACGGAGTTGAAGAGATATTTCAGAACTCTTGATACCAGGAAGTTCGAAGATTCCTAAGACTCTGGAGGACGATGGATCGTTGATGAGGTCCATGCTAGATTGAAATAAATTCGTCATAGGTCCTTAAAATAGAGATAACGGGATAATATGCGTACCGTGGTGAATAGCGAACAGGACCTCTTGGATCGAAACCTGGGACGACTCGAAGCCGTCCCGCCTTTATTGCAGCCAGGCATTTAACATTTGCAGCTCTGTTAACTGCCTGCACGAACATGGGATCCTGCGACATCCGAAAGCTGAGAGCGTCGATCTTTGGGGAAGGGGTAGACCTTCTGCGGGTAGTGGTTGTATTGCTCATCTGGTGCTTGATCTAAATAAAACTGGTTGAGCGAATGAGAGGGCAGAATTTTAGGATTCAGGTCAGAACGCTTTTATAATGTTTCGGAATAAGCCAGGCGCTTACTAGATGACGTTCGAGCCAGGATCTCGATCTACGGAAGCCAGTGACTCGGAAGCCCGATCGGACCCACGTTTTGGAATCCTACTAATCTTGGGTTTCTCATTTTCTACACAGCTTTGAATTGTTTGTAAGGTAATGGGCTAGGGCAGAGGTGATATGACTCATGCCAAGGTTCGAACACAAGGCTATGGGAGGCGTGAAGGTAGGACGGAGGACGAATGTTTCCAGTAGGTTCCAGCGCAGTACCGCTTGCCGTGTGCCTCGAGGCTCGGTGCAGTGGCAGTGTTGCGGGGCTGTTGCATACCAAACACAAACATCTCCACAATTTCACGTGACACTACGTTGAGGGGGCCTGGGCAACGTTACCAACACCATCGTCCCATATTCTCTTCCATTCACAAGCCAAAGACCTGAGGGGCCTGTCAAGATCTGCATTGCCTGCCATGTCCAAGGTCGTATTTGGTACGTACTACACTCCACAAAACGCAAAAACTTCTTCCATACATCGCGTTGAAATCGCCTCCGTGTCAACACAGTCGGAAATGTGCCCTACAACATGGCGGAAGAACAGCTTATCAACGTCTTCAGATCAGTGGGGCAGGTCATTGGCTTTAGGTATCGTCATTCGTTTCCATAGTTTGCTTTACGATGGAACGGCATTGGAGACTGAAAACATGGATGATGTTTCTCGCCTTTTTTTCTTGTGTGTGCACAGACTCGTCTTCGACAGGGATACCGCCAAACCAAAAGGTTATGGATTTTGTGAATTCGCGGGTATAATCATTCGTCTGAACATGTGTGAATGTTTTCTAACCTCAACTGCACCTTTTCTATCTCTCCGACTATCCTGGATCCCTGCAAATCTTCAAATTGTGAACGAACACTTATTCTTTCGAACTCAACGAATCGTCGACCAAAAAATGCCAAATTACCGATGTTCTGCTCATTCAACGCATCACTGGGAATTGTCTAAACATCCCCTTCGGGCCCCTCAACTCGTGAATCGCTCTGCTCTGCAATCCTTCAAACATATCTTGTTTTACCTATGTCTCTCGGATTCCTCAAAATCATGAATCCGCATCTCATGTAAAAAATTTGTTCGAAAACGGCTGTACTACCTGATCTTCAACGAACCTGTAATCATTCCTTGAAACTGCAACGCATCCACTCACCACGAACACATCCTCGTCTGATATCTGCATACCTTCAATGCGTAAATCGCTGCGACCCGAAAATCATCAACGAAAAATCATCGCCATAATTTTAATGATCTGCAATGCTGCTCAACATCTCCGGACAACCTTATCAAATTGTTCCTTTATCACCCATGCACACCCTTACGAATCTTGATCTGATGTCACATCCCCACTCACACCCGATTGCACACCATCCATGATATACGATCAACTCATTGTTCTCATGTACTCTCTTCCGTGAATGTGACCATAATCTCAAAAAAAAAAAAATCAAAAAAATCAATCCCATCTGTGCTGTGCTATGTCCGCCTATCTTTCCGTTCCCTTCCGCATCTAAATCTCGACGACGACACCGACAGACCATGAAACCGCACTCTCCGCCGTGCGCAACTTGAACAATGTGGACGTGGGCGGGCGGCCGCTGCGCATCGACCTCGCGGACTCGGACCCGTTCCTCGAGGGAAAGACGACGGTGCGCGGGGAGCTTTTGGACGGGGGCTTCCCGGGCCCGTCTGAGCCCCGCGCGCAGTGGCGCACGCGGATGGCGGCCGCGAGCGACCCGGATGCGTTCCTTGCGAATGTGCCACCGGGGAAGCAGGTGCCGAAGGGCGCGTCGGCGCTGGATAGTATTAGCCAGACGCTGGCGAGTATGCCGCCGAACCAACTGATGGAGGTGCTCGCGCAGATGAAGGTGCGTATCTCTTTGAATGATATTTGTGGGGTTGAATGGTGGCTGACTGTCTGTTTGTCTGTCTGTCTGCGTAGGCATTTGTGATCACCCACCCAGATCAAGCACGCACACTGCTCATCAAGCACCCCCAACTCTCCTACGCGCTCTTCCAAGCGCTCCTGCTGAACAAAATTGTCGACTCCGTCATCCTCGAACGCATGCTCGCCTCCTCGCGCGGGTCCGCCCCGCCCCAAGCCCCGCCTCAAGCCCCGCCCCCGGCCGCCCAGCGCCGATGGCCATGGGCAGCATGCCGCCGCCCCCGGGGCACATGCCGCACCTCGCGCCGCCGCCCGCGCACTACGCGTCGCAGATGCCGCCCTTCCCGCCCCAGCAGCAGCAGGCCCTGCACCACCCGCAGCCGATGCCGCCGCCCATGGCGACCCCGCCGGCGTCGGCGATGTTCGCGCATCACCAGCAGCAGCAGCAGCAACAGCAGGCTGTAGCACAGCAGGGGTATTACCGGCCGCCCCCGCCTGTGGGCGCACCGCCCGTGCAGCCGCCGACGGCGCCCAAGGCGGCCGCTGCTGCGCAGCCGGAGATCAGCGAGGCGCAGAGGACGATGTTGATGCAGGTGCTGAGCCTGACGCCCGAGCAGATCGAGGCGCTGGCGGATACGGAAAAGGCGGCGATTATGCAGCTGGTGAGTGGCGTTTTGGTGTGCTCGTGTATGTTGAAACTCATTGGTGTTTTGTGGTTTTAGCGCTCTCGATTTATGGGTACGCTAGGTAGTACATGAAGAACAAAATGAAATTAGTACTTTGAGTTATGGCATATGTCCGTTGAGTGGGTGATAGCCCTCGCTCGATCTATTATACCTTGCATCGTTGTTATTTTGACTTGTCACATAAATATTACTTCCAGCACGCAGCACGTATCTCTACTTACGCATAATTATATTCTACGAACTGTACTTTGCAAATGTCCACCGACGTCGCTGATCTTATCTCATCTGAATCTCTGTGGCATTGTGAGAAAACAATTCTGCTGGTCCTCATGCCTATGTAACTATCAGTGATGGAGGAGGCTGGCCGTTGTCATGATCGGCTCTTGGTAATGTGGCGATAGAACTGCTGATGCGATGAAAAAAGCACCGATGCGGTAGTGTTGGCACAAGGCGAGCGTATGATGCTACAGAGATGTGCATGGGATGGGGAAGAAAGCCAGAGGCGATGAAAAAAGATAGCGGTTGGGTGTGGTTAGCCACATCTTAAATAGGAAATCTACTTCCCAATTTCGGTGTAATTTGGTACCTCCTTACTGTTGCTCGCGCAGGCTTGACAAGTATACTATATGCCATGCACAGCAATGTCCCTCTCCACAAGTATGCAAAGATCAAAGAAAATTCCATTGCTTCTTATTATCATAGAAATCGGTAATTCTCTGATCGTAAGCACTGGGCTTAGCTCAAGTAGTAATTCACGCCACACATAATGCCAATGAGATTGTCTCTACAACCTTATCAATCCCGCTCGACAACTCGCTCTCTTCCTCTACTTCAAGATTTTTGGTACTAGCCTTGGAACAACAACCGACCCCAACATGTAGGAAATAGACCTAACATGCGTAAAATAATATTTGCACAATATATGTGCCATACAACTGTTCTCATCGCGTGTATAGAATCCACTCTGCCTCAAGGCAGGAAGGTGTTTCGAAAAGAAAATTCAAGCATATCAGTGACATAGTTGTTCAATCCGGAGTGGTGTATCCATTCTTAACACTGGTGTCCGCAATAGCTTTCGTTTATCCAGGGGCAAATTCCATAACAAATTCCAGGATGTATGCTCTCACTGCCTATATCGGAAAGCAGTGGCGCCGATAGAAATCCAGCTGGCGAAGGAAAAGACATCGAAGGCAAAGTTCGATAAAAGCAAAGAACAAATCTGAAGCTGTACATAGTGATTTCTAAAATGACCTTGTCTTACGTCTACGCCAGTTTGTTGTCGAGACTGCGCGACTTCTTCAGGGCAACGAGCTGCTCGACGACCTTGTCCAAAGCAATCATCTCGCCCTTTGACTTGGAACCGACGTCGTCCCTATTGCGCACGTTCACCGAGCGGGCGTCTAATTCCTCCTGGCCGACAACTAATGAAATAAATAAAAAATCCAGTTAGCCCTCTAGGTATCTCTGAATGACAGATGTTCAAGCAAGGGCACTACTCACCGAGAATGAAGTTATAATGCGCAATCTCGCCGTTCCTAATTTTCTTGGGCAGCGTGTTCTCCCCGTTGTCAACGTCGGCGTAGAGCCCGAGGCTGTCAAGACGTGCTGCGATCTCCGCAGCGTACTCTTTCTATATCCACAAAACACGACCGTTCAGCATAGCTCTCTGCTGATAATTAATCATGTCGAAATAGACGCACATAGGGGGCCGCGACGGGGATGACCAGCACTTGCCGAGGTGAGATCCAGAACGGCCTGGTTACAAATACACAAACGGCGGTCAGCATCAATTACTCAAATCACGCTTGCTCGCATCCGTTCCGCGGATGAAAAGCACGCCACAGAAAGGAAGGAAACAAAACACACCATTTTCCAGCAAAGTGCTCCGTAATAATCGCGATGAATCTTTCCAAGCTGCCCAGGATCGCCCGGTGGATGATGACGGGCCGCGACATGACGGCCTCGTCCGCGGAGCGATACCGCAAGTTGAAGCGCTCCGGCAACTGGAAGTCCAGCTGGATCGTCGCGCACTGGAACGACCGACGCAGCGCGTCACTGATGGTAATGTCGATCTTGGGCCCGTAGAACGCGCCGTCTCCGGGATTCAGCTCCCACTTGCCGGGGTAGTGCTTCTCGAGCGCTTGCGTGAGTTGCTAAATGGGAACGTCCGGATCACGTCAGCGATCAGCGAACGGGATCTCTTTCTCATGACGCGTTTAGGATTGTGTTCGGGGAATGACGTACCGATTCCGCAACGTTCCACGTCTCGAGGTCGCCGAGGTAGTTGTCTGGCCGCGTGGAGAGCTCGAGCTTGAAATCGAACCCGAAAAGACCGTAGATATGCTGCATGAAGTCGAAGAGCGCGCTCAGCTCTCCCTCGAGCTAGACCACGCATAATCAGTTTCGGCGGACCCAGGATCAAGCCATAAATCACAAGGGCCTACCTGCGAGGGCATGCAGAACACATGCGTATCGTCCTGCACGAACCGCCGCACGCGCGTCAGACCCGTCAACGCACCGCTCGCCTCGTTCCTGTGGATGATACCGAACTCGGCCATGCGGATCGGCAGCTCCTTGTAGCTGCGGTCGCGCGAGTCAAAGATCAAGCAATGCCCGGGGCAGTTCATGGGCTTCAGCCCCCATTTCTCTTTCTCGATATCCAGGACGAACATGTCGTCTTTGTAGTTCTGCCAGTGCCCTGAGGTCTCCCACAGCTTCGAGTGGAACATGTTCGGCGAGATGACTTCTTGGTAGCCGCGTTTGAAGTATTCCGACTATGTGCGTTGCTGAGTTAGTGACCGGGTTAGAGTTTATCAAAAGGCTTACACGCATGAGCTCGACGAGAGAGTTGTATATGCGCGTTCCGTGGGGCAGGAAGAAGCAGCTGCCTGGACTCATATCGTTGAAGAAGAAGAGCTCTTGTTCTTTACCGATTTTGCGGTGGTCGCGCTTCGCGGCCTCGGCGAGGAAGACCTTGTAATCTGCCAACTGCTTCTTGTCGGGGAAGGAGATACCATAGATGCGTTGGAGGGAGTCGTTGTTGGCATCGCCCAGGAAGTAAGAAGCCGAGTTCTTTATCACGCCAGGGTAAGTATATGCGGTGAAAATGATGGGTGGAGAAGAGATAATACTTTGGTGATCATAAAGGCCTTGATCTTGCCGGTATGTGGGATATGGGGACCGACGCAGAGATCGACCATAGTCCCACAGCGGTATACGGTGGTGGAAGTGCCGTCGGGGATCTTGGTTTCAATGAGGTACTTCTTGTATTTGTTGTACTGAGATATGCAGAGAGCCCTAGTCAATAAAAAAAAAAAAAAAAACACGATGTGGGATAGCAACGCACGTAGAACATCTCCAGAAGCTTCTCTTTCGACACAACCAGCCTCTCGAATTTCTGCTTCTCCTTGATAACCATTTCGGTAACCTTCTCGAGGGCAGGATAGTCGGCATTCACGACCGGTCTTGAACGTAAGATAAGTACAGTGTTCGAATGAGAACGGTTTAAGATATTTATGTTTACGTACCGATCCTCAATAGCCATTTCGTAGAAGAAACCATCGTCCGTCGGAGGGCCGAGGCAGAGATGGCATCCATAATGCCGTTCTGAAGCCTCTCCAAGGACATGGGCAGATGAGTGCCAAAACACCTTTTTGCCTGGAATAAAACATAAGACACATAAACACAACCCAAAATTCTACGAATACAGATATACGACACTCACCTTCAGGGTGTTCAAAGTCCAACAACTCCAGTTTGCATGGTTTTTCGAGGGGACGTTCCAGATCCCACAGCACACCATCTACCTGTCGCAACCATTAAAAACTGAGTCGTACGCGAGGACGGACATTGACAGCGCACCTTGGCAATGACAATGCGCTCTGAAAGACTCTTCGACACCTCCTTCGCCACGTCCATCGGGGTGGTCTCCCAGCTCTTCGCCTTGCGTTCAGATCCGTCGGGCATAGTGACGGTAATTTCATCTCGTGGTTGCGCTGCACGGAAACCTCAGGACATCACATACACAGGAACAGAACACCGCACAACCCGCACCTGCAACAAAGGCGTCATACTCCGCCTTCAGCTCGTCGAAGATCTTGATACGGTGATCGATAAACTCGGGCGGGGGTTGCAGCTAGCGCGCGAGCGCAGAAAACCGTTCAGCCTTCGCCCTCCACACACACGATCAGCACAATCGCACAGTCCACAACTCACCTCGAGGGGGTGTCCGCCTGCGCTGGCAGCAGCAGCCGGCTTCTTCTTGCTCTCCTTCGGCTTCTTCACCGCGGCATCCGCAGGCGCAGCGGTGGCAGCAATCTCGGCGTGGGGCGTCTCGAGGGCGGGTATCTGCGCCGGGGCGGCGGAGGACGCGGGCGGGTGGGCGTGGGCCATGGCGGACGAGCAGTATCTGGCGCTGGCGGCGGCGAATGCGGTGGCGGGGCGTACGTGGCAGGCTTTGGATGTGGCGACTCGGTGTATTCGAGGGAGATATCGAGTCAGAGCGAGCATCCAAAATATCAATCGATCGGGTCACGTTCAACTCTGGAAGACACCGCGCGCCACGCGCGCAAATTCAAATTTGTTTTCTCACAATGCCACAAACATTCAGATAAGATAAGATCAACGACGTCGAGGAACATTTGCAAAGTACAGTTTTGGTACAGTTCGTAGGATATCTCCGACCCAACTCCAGCCTTGATTGCGAGAAAGAATACAGTTATCCATTATTACATTCGTCTAGGAATACAGCTATCATATTATATTTAATACAGCAAAAATACCTTATATCCCTCAAGCAGCATGCTCAACTTGTTCCACTCTCCACACCTTAATCACGCCAGCCCGATCGCCACTGATGATGCCCCCTCGGAATGGAGAGTCTATACATGCTAGTGCTGTGATCACATCCTGGTGGCTCTTCAAGAGATTCTGCTGGCTATGTGTAATCAGCGAGATGCGCTGTGGCGGACGATTCGCGGACGCGCTGGCTGGGATACGTGGCCATGTTTCGACAAAAGTCGTCGCACCACTGCTCGGCGAAGTCGAGGTGCTAAGTTAAGAAAGGAAGGGTCAAAAACGAAGATCGGTGCCATGTCATGTAAAATCACTTTACCTGTAAAAGGGTTTCTCCTGCTCGGATTCAAGCCCACTGAGTACAGTTGTGCGGTCGAACTTGGCAAGGTCCCACAGGCGTAGTTTTGAATCGTCAGATCCTGTAATCATGAACCCACGTCCTGCACGCGACGACAAATTCGTCTCCAGTTCGCCGAAATCAGACCTCTGTATAGTAGAGTATCCACCGAAATCGGTTCCAACGACCAAGGCGCGGACGTCTGGCGCAGGATGGCCCAGCGCCTCGTCTCTCGCAGACTGTCGGAGGATGTCGCTGAATTCCCCATTGTTCTGCCGCGAGCGCACAAGGGAAGCAATTGCCGCAGCGGGCGTCGTCTCCGCCTCCACGCCTGCGACTTCCTCTGGCTCTGGAATTGGGTCCGTCGGGGATCCAGTGCGGGTGACGAAAGTTTCGACGAGCACTGCCTTTTCGATGTCCCAGACTTCCACCAGGTGGGTGGAAGAACGATCCGCGCTTTTCCTCGATGCCTCCAGAGCGACTATGATCCACTTTCCTCGTCCCTTCGTTGGATGGACAACGCATTGGTGGATTCGAACGGCCTTTCCGCTGGATGCAACGCCAGTGTGCCAACTTCGAAGCAGAAGGCCGAACCGCTTGTCCCAAAGCGTGAGGACTCCCGTGGATGTTCCAACCACGATCCATGCCTTCTTGCGGTCGACGCAGAGAGCGGTGATGGGACCGTAATGGCGCGGATTTTCCATCGTTTGCAGAACATGCATAGTCCGCAGATCCAGGACGGTGATGACGGAATGTGTTGTGGCATAGATGAGATTTGATGCAGTGTCTGAAGCACGAACGATGTCAGCAAACGGTATAACGGAGTATCCTTGACAGCGTACCAGTAGCGTAATGCATCATACAAGTTATGTACTCGCCAACATTATCAACACGGTGTTCCCTGATCACCTGCAATTTGTTATATTTGGGCAGCGCGCCAGCCTGCGTGATGTGAACCCGGACAACATGTAGGCTTCCATCGTCTGCAGCGCTTGCGAAACAGTGAACGCCATCCAGAATACAGACGCATTTGACTCGCGCATTGTGTTGGCTGTATGTATGCCTCGGCTTGCTAGTCACATTGCGCTCGAGCCTTGCGGTATCCCATACCTTCACGGTTTTGTCGTCCGATGAAGAGACGAAGAACATGTGGTCGGGAGACACAGCGAAACCGGTGACGGCTTCGGTATGCGACGTCATGTTGGCGATGAGACTAGCTTCAATCCGTTTGTTGCCTCCGTCCCGCGAAGAGAAATTCTGACGACTGACATTACGCCGCCGAACCGGGCCATCGTGGACTCTTGGACCGAAGTCATGCTGGAACTCGCGATTGTTGTCTAGATAAAGATTTTCCAAGAGGTTGCTAATTCCTGGCTCTTGACCGTCTGAAGGCTGAATCAGTAAATGCGAATGTAATCCAACGCGAAAGAATCTTACCATAAGTGGAAATAGCTAACGTCGAGGGATTGCGCAGCGCACGCGGTCCTCGTAAAGTCGTAGACATCGATAGCGGTGATGATCTTCCCGACTCATCCGGCGACCCCTCCGAGCGTATATTGAAGTGCGCCTCCAGAAGCCCAGTCGCATTCGCCTTCGAAGACCCAACAGCAGGGGCCGCCTTCTGCCCATCCGTGCTCCCAACCTGCAGCCGGCTACCAGGGCGGAGCGATACAGAATTGGTTGTCGAGACAATCGATTCTGTCGGACTTGGAGGGCGATCCAGTATGAGGTTCGGACTAGGTTGTAGATAGCCTAGAGTCGGGCTGGCAACAGATAAAGATGTCGTGGAAGAGTTAGCAGCGGGCGATAGGGTACTACGGACGTCGCGGGGCATGTTCGTCACGCTTAAAGACGAGCCAGAAGCATTAATCGTCGCCAAGCGTCTCCGGAGATCTTCAAAAGGAGCCCCTGTGACATTATAATCACTAGATGCACGATGCATTCGAGACGGGCTGAGAATGGGTGTCCGAGACGCCGTCGACGGATTGGACTTTCGCAGTGAAATGGACGGGAAGCGTGACCGCGACGTCGCCGCGCTTATTTCGCTCTGCCTGGTTTTGAGGAACACGGTCTGCGGGACCACGGCGAGTTTTTGCAGCTCGATGTTCCCGATGACCTTGAGGCTGATCCCTGTATCAGGCTCCGAGTTGAGCCGTGATGCGAAGCTCGAGGTTGCATTAGCGAGCTTGAGCACATAATCTCGGAGGGCTAGGAGTTTGGCCTCGTCACTTTGAGTCATGCCCAATTGCTGGAGCTTCGTAAGATAAGCCTCATCCCTAATAGCCATGCAATCAGAAATAGCCTCTACTGAATTTGGCAGGGTCACTCACTCCTCAGATTTATTTTTCGCGATACCACTGCTTCCTGTCTTGCGCATGGATATGACACTTTCTCGAGGAGATTCGACTTTGGTAGAACTCCGTCTAGGTCCTTTCCAGAAAGTCGACTTTTCAGCCTTCATTGCCCATTGAACAGCGGCATCTAGTATTTGTCTTGGAAGCTGGTGGGAATTTAGATCAATTCGGATTGAAAATGGAGGAGAAATGACTCACTGGAGGCTTCATCGCGCTAAGCAGACTTTGTTCATCGATTTTTACCACATCCGACTTGAGAAAGTGCCGCAGTGAAGGATAGAGAATGCACCAAATATCACTTTCGGGCAAATGCCGTCCAGCCGCCGATGTGATGAACGCGGCCGCACCTTTGTTGACCATGTCCATCATAAGTATTGAGGGCTTAGTTGCAACAAACGATGTACGTACCTTGCCTTATCCATATGTTTGGATGGTACAAAAATCCCAGCGTCGCGCTCATCAATTCCCATATCCGCATCTTCTGGAAAAGGCCCAGCTCGCACAGACTTGTGAGCGCGGATAAGACCTTCGCCACGACGGATTCTTCGACATCTAGCCAACCAGATCAAATCAGTCCCGAATATCAACCGACCCAAACCGTCCGAATTACTTACCTGAAAGAGCTTGCACCATAAGCGGCAAAATATATTCTTCTAGGCTGCGGCCCCCCGCACACGCTGCCACGTCGACGATGCTTTCAAAGAACGCATAGCGCAGGAGCCAATCTCTGTCGTTCAGATACGTGATCATGTGGCTAAGCAACACGTCGTTCGTCCTCTGCCTGCCCAAAAAGATGCACAGCGACGAGATATCGTGCAGGACGGCGCGTTTGACGATACTTGATGGGTCCATAAGGAGCGCGGAGAGGTGTTCTTGGATGTGGCCTTGCAGGTCTTGCATGCTGGCATCATATGATATCTGATGAAACACTTCGTTAATAAGAAACGTGAGGAGGGAATTTTAGCGATGATATACCTCGACATTGGCATTCTCGTATTCATGTGCCTCCGCGGTTAACTGGAAGGCGCCATGTGCCCTCAGAGCCTGCCCCATCTCGAGATAGCGAACGGCGGTGTCGGCGAGCTTCACGATACATTGAGCGTAGGTGCATCGCACAGACACCTCTGGATCCTGTACTAGATGCTTGATGTGCGGAATGATATATTCAGGGAAGATGGATACGTTGGACGGAGTGATGACAGAGACGAGCATAAGCTGTAGGATACGACAAGATGATAATGAGCAAAAAGCTTTGAAACTACAGAAAGCAGTAGACGTACGACTTGCATCAACGTCCGCAGAGCGGCGGACCGGACAAGAGCCGCTTCGTCGTGGAGTAGTTCAACGATATAAGGGACGACACGATCCAATTTGGCCTCGTCCGTCAAATGACAGGATAATGCAAGGAACACATCTAGAGCGCGGACTTTGGAGCTGGGAAGGCTGCAATTGCGAATGTTGGCAGTGACGAGAGCAAGAATGATGAGAGCAGGACCGTCTGGGTAATATTCCATTTAGCTTTTTTGTCCTCAACGAAATGTGGATACCGGCTGACCTTCGGTGGCTGCGAGTCTGCCGCCATGCGCGGCGCGCAGACTTGAGTCGCGATTGGGTATGTGGAGCTCAACAGGTAGGATATCCTGATGCCAATAATCAGTTTAAAGCGCACATGTTCACAAAGATGGAGAATTACCTGGTAAGGTTTAGAGGCAGAGCTCACAGAGGGCATATATTCGACCTTGACAGGCGCTTCGGGTGGAGGATTAGATTCCGGAGCAATGTAAGGTTCTATACTTTCGTAATCGGCCCAGATTCTCTCCAGTCGGTGGTCGGAATCGCTTGGTAGCAAGTCGGTTTTCACTTCATTGACCGCGCTCAATGGACTTGACGTGCTAGGGCGAATAGTGCCTGCCACTGACGACGGGTGGGTGGATACTACCTGGGGATTGTTGACCGCCAAAGTCTCATTTGAGAGCTCGTTGATGGACGAGACGTAGTTATGGAGGAAGGAGTAGAAGCATTCAGGGAAGACGGTGCCTCGTGAAGTATGCAGCAGAGTATCGAACGTCGGTCGATCCGCTGGGTCAAGGCTGATCATTTGTTTGATGAGGGTCTAGTATCTAAGATGAGCGGAATTTCAGGAAACAAGAAAGCACTCACTTCAACGCCCGCGTCCTCGATGGCGGCTAAATATCCATCGACCTTGTATTCCCCTTCCCTGTACTTGAAAAGCTGGCTCAACGTGAACAGTGGCGCTCCCTCTAAAAAGAGTTCAGCTATAACACAACCTGCGCTGAAGCAGTCCATTGCCTCCGTCACTTTGCCGTCACGTTTGCTGTCCAGTTCATCCATGGCTATCTTGGACTTTTTGGCGCTGATCTCGGGATTGCTTTCTTCGGTGTAGAATCTTTCAGGTGCCAGGTAGCAGGTACGCCGCCCTGACATGTCGAAGAAGAAAGAGAAATCGGCTGGGTCGTCGAGAGGGAGATATGTGGGTTTGTATAGAGCGAAATCTGTGAGGTAGATCCAATTCCAGGAGGTAACGAGGATGTTCTCTGACTTGATATCTCCATGGGAAATCTTTCTATTGCGGGCGTCGCGTAGTGCATTTAATATTTGGAAGGAAATCCATTTCTTTTCTACGACACTGAGAAAAGGTCGTGTGCTAACAACCAGTCAGTTTGGCCATGATTGAAGGATATAGCTCATACGCACCTGATACGGTCGTAGAGACTGCTTGCCACCCATTGTCTAATAATATAGCCAGCCTTCTCCGTCTCGACAAAGGCCTGGTAGTTGTACACGTTCGGAATATCGAGTAATGCTTCTCTATCCACTGAGATGATAGTCAGTCCAATATTCATCAAAGCCACACATGTTCTTACTCTTTAGTCGCCGTTGATGTTGTCGAAGTGAAACACCCGGGTCGGGTTTGACGAATATCTTGACAACAAGATACCCATTTCGATGCCGGCACTTCACTGTCTTGAGGAAGCGAGCTGAACCAAGACTTGATCAAGCGTTAGCATACTGTGGTCTTAGCTGGATGATCAATGGCGCACTTTTTCTCGAAGATGATGTCCCCTCCAAGCTCAGCGATGAAGGAGTCTAGGGCGACGGTGGTACGCGTCAGAGACGATCCTGACTGGGCGTTCCCCATGGCTGGTGCGTTGGTGGTACACGGTTAAGGAGCATGTTCCCTTTTTGGGCAGCCGTCAGCGTTCCAGCGCGCTTGCCCAGCACGGAAGGACCCCAGTCACTTCGCGCTCAATATCGGGACCGAGCTCACCCCTGCTCACCCTGCCAGTGGTCATATTTTCTATGTGTGCATTGGTTCTATTCATTGTCGGGACCACCGGGGGTATATTTTATCATCACTACTTTAATTACAATTTTTTGTACAATGGGTGTTTTAGAAAGAGAAAAAGACGTTGAATTTTTCTGTGCGGTTCCTTCTGCGACACAACCCAAAGCTAATAATGCCGGTAATGGCGAACCTACAGATATAGGCCTGAGCAAATTACCAATTAATGTAAAATAAGAAGATAAATACCTGAATTCCATTGAGAACTTCAATATCGTACTCTTCACCTTTGATGAAGTCCGTGACGCCATAGCTCTTGACGCGAGCTCGTTCCCACCTTGACATAGATCAGCATCTACGACAAAATGGAACATACGAACTAGGAATATTCACTCATCACTAGTTGGAACGACGTCGTCGAAAATCTTGCGCCCTTCCTTCTGAACTTTCTCGGTAGGTAGAAGATCTAGGGATACTCCATCTAAGAAGTGGGCAAAGTGGAATATCCCCAATCGACGTAAATGACGTTGATCAACAGGTGGCCGAATAACTAAGTAGATGATCATTAGCTTCCATGCGAGTTCAAGTGATAGGATGAAGCCAAGTCGCCGTACCTCGATGCATTGTGCCCTTCAGGATCCCACCGCTCATGAAGGAGAGCTGGTCGCCGATGTTGATAACATATGCATTGTCTTGGTGTTTGACGTACCGCCAGACGTTATCCGGCATCAGGACTTGCAGCGCAGTTATAGGCTGAGATATCAAGCAGCTAATACTGTTGAAGTCGGTGTGGCCAGTAAGCATCACGCCATTAGTCCCGTTCACTTCTTCCGCCGTCAAAGGGTCGTAGATCATATATCTAAGGAGCTAAGAACGACATGGTGAGATAGTGCGCAGAGATAGATTTGACTTGAAAGACGTACATCGCCTCCTTTTAGTCCTTCCTCCGTCTGATGAAGCCGCCATAAATATCCTTCCTCGAGACCTAGGACACCATCGATGAGTGTCGCGACGCGTTTGAGGACTTTGGTTCGAGATTCCTGGAACACAAATCAGCATTGCATTGTGGAGCTTGGAAGAACAAAGTACCCACCTCAAGGAATGCTTTTACTTCTTCGACATGAGGTTGGAGGGCTTCGGGATGCCTTGTTGCGGGATCGATTCTAAAAACAAGGTCAGAACAGTTGGGATAATTCGCGTTGAATGGGATGTTTTACTCGTTCAGGTAGAAGTTATACTGTTCAATTCTATCCCTTACACCGTTACTGATCTCCCAATAATTCTGTAGCTGAGGCAAGCACAAGCAGGTCAACTTCCAGCGCAACTTTCAAGAAATGAAAGCAAAAACCTACCTTGTATCCTCTGAATGTCCCTTTCTCCTTGATAGGCGCTGCTAGGCGCTCCTTCTCCTCTTGTGGCACATTTTCGAAGGCAATTTGGGCGAGCGCATGTTGGCGGTTGATCTAAACAGAGTCAGCATCAGTGCCAACTTCAGAGCGGAGGCACAAAAAATAGGGGCTGTTATTTACCGCTGTCGGAGATACCCCGTGGCCGACAACATAGAAAAACCCATCACGCTCCAGCGCAGTCCGCACAATGTCGACGAGTTCTGAGCGATGTGTATCATACTTGGATAGGTCGACAGTCAAGATATCCGCCCATTCCACCTCCTCTTTGGTTACGGGAGGAGGCACCCAGACGGGGAGTTCAAGAGGAGCCTTGAGCGTGCTTGTTTGAGGAGGATCAACCATGGTCTCGGTAGTGGACGTAGAGGACATGGCTTCTGGTCGTCCAAAGGTATCGGTGAGGTTCTACATAATTGCTACACGGTCCCTTATCTTATATCTATCTAGTCTCCCCTGTGTTGGGCACGACAAGTTACTTCCGCTTTGCGCGAGACCAAGCTTAAAGCACGCAATCCAAGTCTCATATCTCTGCAGCTTGCGGAGGTATTGTGAACGCGCACGCAGAGCGCTCGTCTTGGTCGCTCACTTGGCGATCTACAAGTTAGGGCTTTCCCTCTGACCGCTCAGACTTTGGTCATTTAGCTAGCCTTCAATATCATCCCTAGCTTACGGCGTGCACGAAGAAATCGGGCGGACGGTACAACTAGTCCAGAATGATTCCTACTTTGATTCCAATTTCCAATGGAAGGGCAAGAACGTCAAACTTCTCCCAGATGTTGTCATCTCTCTATCTGAATACGTGCTCATCATGCGTTATCGCAAGAATACTCCTTGCATATTCTCATGATGGCGCATATATCCAAATCGGCGAAGAATTCTAAACCGTCCCACCTCCTTATAAAAGATACCTTTGGCCTTCGGACTTTTCTCCACTCTTCGGTTGACCATGTCCTCTGCTGCGCCTCTGCCCCCGGCCGCTGGCTATGCCGTCGTACTCGGACTCGGATTCGCGTTCGCGCTTTTCATGAACGGTGTCACTTGGGTTCAACAGAAGTTTTCTCACCTCTCGCCGAACTCTGCGTCTGAGTTCTCTGCGGCAAGTAGGTCGCTCAAAACGGGCCTTGTGGTGGCAGGCATCATCAGTTCATGTACGTGGGTAATCGGTGTCGACCGTGTATGCCAGCGTGCTGATATTTGATTAGGGACCTGGAGCTTGACACTTCTTCAAAGTGCAACGCAATCCTATAATATGGGTGTTTCTGGCGGTTACTGGTGCGCAGAGAATTATTTTATGATTCTGTCGTTGTACTCATGATGTTTCTTCAATCGTCTCATGATAGGTATGCCATTGGTGGCACCTTGCAAATCGCAATTTTCTCTGTAATCGCAAGCAAAGTCAAAATGAACGCTAATCGGGCGACGACCTTTCCTGAGGTATGGCGTCCCTTCCCTTAAACGAAGCGTTGAAATTATGATAACCAATGATATGTATCTGTCCTCAGGTTGCTTATATCCGATTCGGGACCGCAGGCCATCTCTCCTTCCTTTGGTGTGGTCTAGTCTGCAATGCTATCGTCTCAGCCTGCATCCTCATTGGGGCGGGTTCCGTTGTAACTGCGCTCACGGGAATGAATGCATATGCTTCTCTCTTCCTTATTCCAGTTGGCGTTGCCATTTATGTTGCCACTGGGTACGTCCGCTATCTATACCTCATAAACAACATCAGTATATTAAACATCGTAAAAGAGGACTACGAGCGACGTTTATTTGTGACGCGACGCATACATTTGTTTTGCTTCTGATTCTCTTAGGATTCGGATTCGTGTATGTATCTTGTGGTCTATCTGTTTTTCAGAAACTCACTCATAGACCATTCGCAGTGTATTCACAGGATCAAATGTCGTTGGCAGTCCTGCTAAACTCCACGAACTCCTCGTGACCGCTGCGGAGTCCTGGCCAGTGGAGGGAAACTATCATGGTTCCTATCTAACTTTCCGCTCTCGTCCAGGTGCCATTTTCGCCGTGCAGGTGAGACTTATCTCTTTTTAATACATTGACGTAGCGATCTGAGATCTCATTTTTACTATATTGTACAGTCGATTATCACAGGGTTTGGCTTGGTCACTTGCGATCAAGGATATTGGTCAAGAGCCATCGCTTCCAACCCTTCCACCACAGCCCGCGCATACTTCCTTGGCGGCGTTGCGTGGTTCTCGATCCCATTCGCATGTGGAACCACCCTTGGCTGACTGCGCGAGCCCTCGGCACCCTGCCTGATTTCCCTGTGCTTTCGTCTTTCGATGTGGGTGCTGGACTCGCTAGCGTTCGTGCCGTCACCTATCTCATGGGCACCACTGGATCAGTGTTGATGCTTTTGCTCATTTTCTTGAGCGTCACTTCGGTGCGTCCTCCCTTGGGTCGTTACCAATTTTTATTTTGACGCCAATGGCAATAGGCGTTAAGCGCGGAACTGATTGCGACGTCGACTCTTCTATCCTACGATGTCTATCGACACTATTACAACCCCAAGGCGACTAGTCAACAGGTAGTCACCGCATCGCGCTACTTCATTGCGTTCTGGTCTGTTTTCTCAGCTTCTCTTGCATCCATTTTCTACGCTGTTGGAATTGTAAGTTTTCCTTATTCTTTACTGACATCCGCTACATCCTAACACTCTTGATCAGAATCTCGGCTGGCTATTTTACTTCTTAGGAGTATCGACTGCATCAGGAGTATTCCCTATCTCTCTGACCTTCTTGTACGCATGCCCAAATAGTCCATTCTCCCGACACGGAAGTTCTAACACCAACTTTATTTAGGTGGAAAGACCTCAGCAAAGCTGGCGCGGTAGCCGGCTCTGTCGGCGGCATGGCGATTGCGATAATCGTTTGGTTGGTCACCGCCAAGGTCCATATGGGTGCCATTACCGTAGATACATTGAGCGATCAATGGGTCTCATTTGCGGGAAACTCTGCAGCTATTATCTCTGGCGGCATCCTCTCTATCGGCCTTTCGCTCTGGCGCCCGGCTAACTTCGACTGGGAGAAGACGAGAAACATGGAGGTGGTGGAAGATCACCTGCTGTCGTCTTCATCTTCTGTTTCATCGTCGTCTCCGAACCAACCTGGAAACGAGAAAACGGACGAGAAAAGTTCGGCTGTTGACGTTGAAGTCGCACCAGCTTCCAAGGATTCCACGGCTGTTGATGGATTGGATATCCCAGGGCTCGAGAGAACGTTCAAGAAGTACACTATCGTGTTTGCTATCATGGCAGTTATTATTACATTTGTAAGTAATTTGAGAGTCTTGCTTGCACGTTTTCTGGTAATAATAGTACTGAATTCCGATCTTCGACGTTAGGTTATACCAGCACCTCTTGGAGGCGCACCATACATCTTCTCCCAAAATTCTTTTCTCTAACCGTTGCAGTCATGTTTGTAAGTGAAGACATTGCATCTCTTCGCGGCACGGGCTTATATTTCTGGGCAGATTTGGTTGTTCTTCGCCTTTTTCCTGGTCGTCATTCTCCCAGTATTCGAATCCAGACATGCGTTGCTCAGGATCTCGCGCGCGATTCTCGGAGTTAAATCTCAATCTCATTAGAGTGTTGGATAGAAGGTTCGACAATCATGAATATCCATTACCAGCATTTTTTTCCTCTCTCTGTACAGTATTTAGATACCCTTAGACCAAAGTTTAGACCAAAATTGATCACTATGATTGGGTACCACCTTCGGTCGAACAAATATGATCGCTGAGCGGTTTTTGAAGTTGTAGCTAGCTATCTGCTTAACATTAAGGTCTCATTGTTTTGCAAGTACTAATGCTTCTCCTCGGTTGACCAGATAGTTGGCCGACTTATGAGAATGGCGTTATGTATGTGGAAAAGTTACTACATAGAGTAGGAGTCCAACGATCGAACGGGCGATCGAACCTGCACGCGCCTGTGTCTATCCTTGTACGCTTCGGATTATGCGTGGCCAGACGGTGCCAAGCCTACTTAACAGACATTTGTTTGCCAAGGAGATCTCGACTTTGAGGAAATTTCTCTCTGTTTCTTTGCATCATGAGCGCAGGAAACGAGCCCGCTGTCAATCCTGCTCAGGTGGCTCAGCATGATGTCACCTACCCCTCATATTAGAACGCTTCGTCCCCATCATGAGAGAAGACGGAAGCTCCAACTTCCAATCGCTCTCAACGTCCTCGAGATTGTCATTAGTGACGGCGAAGATCTGGATTCTGCGTAAACCTCCAGCTGCCTCCAGCTGCAAAAACCAAGCCCAACTCCAATGACGTCACCCGCCCATCCTTTAAAACCTCGCAAAGCCTCTTGGCAGAATTAACAACATCCAAACATCTATACTATTTCCATACGCCAATGACAGCACCACCAAACAAGGCCGACATCGCTGACCTCGTCGCCAAATACGGCTCCTCCAGCGCCACGGCGTGGCTCGAGCTCTCGCGGTACAAGCTCTGGAGCCCGCCCGAGCCCGTCCCGGAGTCGTCCTTCACCCCCGTGCAGGGGTACATGGAGAAGGAGCCGTACATCTTCGCGTGGGGCAACCCGCTCGTGTCGGACAGCGCCGCGCTGCTGCCCGTCGCGCGGCAGTTCGTGCGGTTCTGCGAGGCGCAGGGGCGGCGCCCCGTGTGGGCGTGCGTGGACTGGGAGCTCGAGGAGGTGCTGGGGGGCCCCGAGTTCGGGTGGGCGACGGTGTCGTGCATCTATGAGGATGTGGTGGACCCTGCGCATGTTATTGATCTGATGTCCCCGGAGTCGAAGGGGAAGGAGGGGCAGAAGGTCATTAAGGACCTGAAGAAGAACCTCGGAAGGGCGGAGAAGTATAGGGTGACGGTGAAGGAAATGCGGTCGAGCGATTGGACGGAGGAGGACAAGCGTAAGGTGGAACAGGGCATCAAAGACTGGAAAGACCATAGGGGTGGTGTGCAGATCGCGTCGACGTCGATGGTGCCTTGGCTAGATTCGGAGCATAGAAGATATTGGCTCGCAAAACAAGGAGACGAGGTGCGATTTGGTTTTTCGCTATCCTTAATTTCCAAATGTCTGACCGTTCCCGTAAAGCCTGTTGGCATCCTCATTCTCACCCCAATTCAAGCGACGTCGTGGCAGATCAAGAACGCTGTCTCGTTCCCCAAAGCGCCGAAAGGAACATCCGAGGCGCTCATCTATACCGCTTTGAAAGACCTGTACGAAGAAGAGGAAGAAGCTAGAGCGACTGGAAAGAAGATACCCCACCCCGCGCACGAGAATATAGACAAAGCACCTATAAGCGCCGTTACGAACTTGAATGGTAGAACGGCAACGGAGGCCGACGAGGTATCTCTTGCCGCCAGCAGCATCAGCAGCACAGGCATCACCGAAGAGGAAGAAGCGCCCCCCGGCACGGCCTCCAACGGGACCAGCGCCCCCAACTCGTCCGCAAGTCAAGAACAGAACAAAGCCCCCCAGCATTCCAAGACCCCCATACGCGATGAGGACAGAGTCACTGTCACTTTTGGGATTAGTGCGTCGTCAGAGTTCCAGCCCGTCAGGAACCTCGGTGGGTGGAAGGTGAAGGCGCTGAGCAAGACGTACAAGAAAGTCGCCTCTACGGCCAAGCTGATCCAACGAGGAGAGTTTCGCGTGAGTATTTCATTACATTTTTACATCAAATCTGGGGGCAAGGCTAACGGTTTGTGCTTGCAGAGTAAATTCGACTCGGAGGCGGATCCGATGTATGTTTGCTATCCGCCAAATGGCTTCGGTTTAGAAGGAGTCAATGCGTTGCTGAGTGTGTTGAGGAAGTAGACGTTAGAGTTGGGTGGCGAACGAGTCTGAGATCCGGAGAATGTGTGGTAATGATCGAGGATTTTGGGAGGGAAGAAGAGGTTGTTTCGTTGGTCTCTTCAAGTTGAGAGGGCATAATTTTCTTGGGAATTTGGGACAATATACCAATTACATACTTTTAATATTCACCGTATCGATCCTTGTTACTTTTAGCCCACTAGGGGATGATATAATTCACTAGTGTCCAAGATATCGAATATAACGAAATGATCAGCGAGGCTTTCCAGTGCATAGTGTCGTCATGAAGTAGTGCATCGCGGGACGTATTCGAGGGATCGAATGCGGCACAGTTGGAAGTTCGGTCCGCATTCGAACGGAGCCCAAGGAAAAGAGTTGTACTCATGATCAGTAGCAGGTTATCCAGTGTTGCGATTCAGAGCAGAAATCTTCATGTCGGAGTGAAAGAAGTTAGAACGAAAGTCCAAATTGGGCCAGGGTGGCTCTCACGTGCTGTGTCGCGCACGCGATAGAGCCTACCCTAAAGTGTGGGGTGTGCAGTCATTCTTTGTGTACCGGGATTCAACAACATTTCCGTCTGCGCTATGCTGTCCGTTCCTCTCTGATTCATGAGCAGCAATCCCTCAGACATCTGGTCTCCTCGCGAGGGGACCACGACCTATACCGACACCTTTTCTCCCACTTCAAGATATTCCTACACAGGTCAGCAGTTGCCCTTACTCTAAACTGACTGCTAACTTGTATTAGATACGCAACGTTTCTCTTCAGATGGCGAGGATTCAGCTGCGAACACACGTCGGCTGCTCGTCTCGCCTTCGCCCTCGGACGACGACATGTACACCGACGACAACTCTCTGGACGAGGTGGACGCTACCCTCACCAACATCGATGACGAACGGGACTGGTCCCATGGCTCTGGCTCCCGCTCGCCTGGTCCCACCTTTTCATCTGCTACGGGCACCTTCACGTACTCGGGCACCTATTCTGGCTCTCCTTCATATGTCAACCTTCCTACCTTCTCCCCACGTTCTCCACCAGCCCATCCTGTTGACCCCTTACGGCGCCTAACCAGAATCTCGGAGAGAACCGAAGAGTCGCGTCCAACATCAGCAGCGTTCTCAACAGCCAATGTCACGCGCGTTGGGCTTTCTACGCCTGATACTCTCCGTCGATCAGCACTCTTGGGAGGAGGGATTCCATCTCACGCGCGTACGTCCACCGACCCCAGCTCTGATCGAACATTGCCGCCGCCCGGCCGTCTCAGCGAGTTGAGAGCAGTCTTCGAATCTCAAAGTCCCACCGGCGGAAGTCATTCTCGCGCAGCCTCCACGCCAGGATATAGGCCGTCCAGTCCTATGTTTGGCACAGGACTCTCCACCACGACAGGATACGGGCCAGGTTCGCGGCCCTCTTCCCCGTCTAAATCAGGAACAGGGTCCACGGGGTCCTATACCGGATCAGATGTACGATCGAGCTTGCTTTCCCCGCCTCTGCCAAGGACAACGACCAGTGGGGCGCGTTCGACGACTCCCAGCGGCCCGCGCACAGCTACCCATACCAGTGCATCCTATACCACACCCTCCTATACTACGCCATCCTACACTGCTACACCTTCTTATACCGTGGGAGAATCGTATACCACACCTACCGACACCAGGACCTATACTACCGACACCAGGACATATACCGCTGACACTAGGACCTATACTGACTCGAGGACCTATGAATCCGACACACTTACACGCACATCGGTCACGCCGAATAGTGGCCTACGCCGCCCGCAGACGTCGCCCAGATCTCCGCTGGCGTCCGTGAGGAATATCGTCGCGTTGTGGAAGGAGCGCACGCCGGCGTCGCCAAGGCAGGATGAAAAGTCGCCGCTTGGGTCGGTGACCTCGGTATCGCCCCCGTATGGGCGCGACACGGAGAACGACGGCCTCTCGGGCATCCGGCGCCGTGTTGAAGGCGCGCGCGCGCGGCTGCGGGAGGCGAGGGCGGTCAGTGGGCCGCAGATCACGACGCCGGTGCGCCCTGTATCGCGGGATGTGCCCGATAATGCGAGCATTAGGAGTGGGAGGAGTGGCGTCTTCCCGCCTGGCTTGGATATGAACGAGATTAGTAACTATGCACAAAGCTCAGAACCGGTAAGTGTCGTTCGTTACGATATGGATTCCACATGCTCATTATTTCCTTGTGCTAGCCAATTCACATTGGTCTACTATGGTACCTCAACGTCCATGCTTCGCCGCCATACCGCTGGCAGCGCTGCCAGGCGCTCCTTTATCCGCATATGCTCCTGTTGTCGTGGCTCTCACCCGGCGGCGGGCGCGGCATCGTTGCCCTGGATCTCCTCAACTGCACCAGCGTCCAGTCAATGCCCTCACCAACGCACCCGAGCGCGCGCGAGGACGTGGGCACGATTGCTGCTAGGCAGCAGAGCGGCGAAGTGAATGCGCAGCCGTTGATGGAGATGCTGGTGCCTTTCCATATGTTGTATGCGGATGGTGTGGAGAGATTGGCTGCTGAAAGCTTGCTGGAGAGGCAGAAGTGGGTGAACAGGCTTTGGTATGTGATTTGTTTTCTCCGGATGAATAGTGTACTCAATCAGATGGTTATGTGATTAGGGATACGGTTAATAGGCCAGTCGCAGTTCCCGACTCTGTCTCGGTAACCCGCTCGCCAACGGGCTCCATCCGCACCATCCTCTCGATGGACAGCAGTGCCAGCAGCGTCTCCACAGGCTCGCGCTCCACTGTCTTTGTGCCGCCACTCAGCTCCCTTCCTGATATCTCCGACTTCGTTTCGACCACCTCGGGCGTGGGAAGCCCGCTCTCGCGCCAGTCATCCTTCTTCTCGGTCTCCTCGCACCACTCGCGCACGGTTGACGATATCGTCATACAGAACCAGGAGTACGTCTATCCTGGCGATGCGAGGGTCATCACGCCGACTCGAGGCAACTCGTTGCTCCGGAGGACGGGCTCGATGACCGATCTGGACGAGGAGTTTAAGAGCGCGGTGCAGAGAGCGAGAGGAGGGGGCTTGTTCGGGTTCGGGGCGTCGCCGGTGACGATTTCGAGCGGCTCGTCGCTGGGCAGGACCATCTTCGTCACGCCGCCGCCGAGCACGGGGCGGGGCAGCGATCGTGCGCGCTCGGAGGTGTCGGACGAGCATTTCTTCAGCGCTGGATCGGACCGGTCCTCGACCTACTTTTCACGCACGTCGTTGACGTCGACTGGCGTGCCGAGGACGATGACCGGAACGGGCGTGACGAGCTTTACTAGTGGACAGACGCCCGCGACGTCCATTACCCAGCTCGCGCCTTCGTCGACGGTGCTGACCTCGACGTACCGGCTCAGCGATTCCGGGTCGTATACCAGGAGCGGGTCCGGCAGTGTGACCGGCGACTCGGAGGTGTCGTTCGCGGACTCGCCGTCGACGCTGTCGCGCGCGCAGGAGATCCGGCGGCGCGGCGCGGCGAGCCTAAGGTCGTATACGTCCGGATACCAGACGGACGCGTCGCAGTCGCAGTCGGGGTCGGAGCGCGATTCGGACTCGAGAGAGCCGAGCGAGGAGATGGATCCGGATGGCGCGCAGACACCGACGGGCAGCTACGTGTATACGCCGGACAGCGGGCACTCGGCGTCGTTGACTGGAAGCGGGCGGTATTCTGAGTCGGAGAGTTATTTGGATCATCGCAGCCGGACGCCGACGGGGAGTTATACGGGCAGCTATACGGGAAGCGAGAGGACAAGGAGTGAGGATAGCAGGAGCAGGAGTGGTGGGACTGGGAGTTATACGGGGAGTGGGGAGTATACTGGGAGCGGGAGTTACACGCCGAGTGGGAGCTACACGCCTGGAAGCGGCAGTTATACGTTGCAGGCGGAGAGCAATGTCGTCGACAGCACGACGTCGAGCAGCGATATCCGGACAGGCGAGACGCCGATCTCGTCGAGCGAGACTGGGTACGATATTTGCCCGTCGTCTGACCTGACCGACTTTACGAGGATAACGACGTCCGAGTCGGAGACCGCCACGCCCTTTTCGTATGGCTCGGACACCCTTTCGGAGGTCGCGTCGGAGAAGTTTGTTACTGCATCGCAAGGGAGCACCGAATATGCCACTGCAGAAGTCATCGTCTCCGATCGGGCGTCCATCACCTCATTTGAGTCCTTCCCATCCATTCCTGGCTCGGACGAGTACATCACAGCAGAGTCGGTCTCGACGGATTATAGGACCGCGTCCGAGCCTGGGATGGAGACCGAGTACAAGACTGCCTCGGAGCCTTCAGAGCCGTCGGTCTATGCTACGGCCCATGTGTTCGATGACGAGGATATTGGATACATCCCCTCCGAGGTCAGCACGCCCACGATCTCGTCGCTCAGGCTTTGGGACGAGCCTGAGAGGGACGCGGAGGAGCGCAGTATCGTGGTGGTGCCTTCGGTCGTGCCGTCGATCAGGTCGCCGTCGGTGTTGTCGGAGCTGCTGCCTGAGGAAATACCTCTTCCGCCGTCTGCGCCGCCTTCTGTACTGCCGCCGCCGCCGCAAGAGCTTCCCATCGTGCCGATCATACCAATCGTACCAATCATACCAATCGTACCAATCATACCTGTAGATCCATTGCAGCATCCTCTGCCACCGTCTCCGCCATCCTTGCCCTCTGGGCCCGAGTCGCTGCTGCCGTCATTGCAAGAGTCGAGGACGCCGACTGTATACCCGTCGCTTCCGTCTCCGCGCGAGTCGCTTTTGCCAACGCGATCGCCTTCTGAACATGAGGCAGTTTTACCGCCCTTGCCAGCATCTCCTCCGGAGTCGCTGCTGCCGTCGCTTCCGCCGTCGCGGCCAGCCTCTGAGGCGCGCTCGGTAGCGCCTTCGGTGTCCTCGCCTGAATCGCGGGCGCTGCCGCCATTGCCTCCTCTGTCGCTGTCGTTGTCGCCAGGGCCGTCGCGGTTGGAGAGCTCGATTGATGAGCGGGATGTGCAGACGCCGACCTCGTTGCATATGCCAGCTCCTTCGACGGAGGACGAGGAGGAAGAGGAAAGCGTCAGCGTGAGCTTGTTGTCGACACTTCCTTTGTCGACATTGGGTTCCACGTCGATTGTCACGCCCACCTCTATTGCGATGCTATCGCCCTCGACAGCCTCGACGCTCCCTCCTTCGACGCCGGTCATTCAGCAGACAACAGTGCAGTCAAGCTCTATCACGGAATCGTCCATTTCGACTTCGGAAGATTTGTCCACCTTTAGCCAATCCTCATCATCACTCGCCGCACCTATGCCGCTTGTAGAGGTCGCAATGACAGATAATTCGTACGAGTCGTCCGTTCTCCATCCGTCTCCCTCTACGCATTCGCTCGCGCTGCAGGATGAGGGTGAGGCTATTAATTCTTTCGAGACTTCTTTCTTCAGACCCACTGGATCGCCCTCGTCGATTGGTCGGATGAGCACTATCCCAGCGTCGATATACACGCCGACGACAGCCGCTCCGCACTCGCCGCTCCAACCTCTGACGCCTGTGCCGGCGCTGCCTGCGTCGATATCGTCTGCGTCGGACGTGGAGACGCCCACGAGTCTGTCGTTCACGTCCGAGTCGTCGAGTTCGCTAGGAAGAACGCTTTCGACGTATTCGACGATGTCGTACATGTCGCAGTCATCGTTGAGGTCCTCTATCTTCGACTCGCGTTCCATCGTCGATTATTCCGAGTTCGAGCCTGAACCGGAGGCAGAGCCTGAGCCTGAGCCTGTGTCAGCACCAGAGTCCGTGGCGCCGCCTTCTCCGTCAACAGAGCCATCGCTCCTAAGCTCTCTTCCGTCGTCTTCTGTGAGTTTTTATCTATTCCATTATATTCTATGTTGTTAACATTCAAGTATGCAGCCGCCTCCTGTTCTGAGCCTGAGAGATAGTATTGGTTCTACGCCAGAAGCATCCCTGGCAGTCAGCATGACCACTCCGCATGGAAGTGGAGACACGGAGCAGTCGAGCTTGCGGACGGTACCATCGATCAGCACTATCATCGAGAGAGACATTACACGGGATATCGACAGGTTGGCGGATGAGCTTCAGACGTATGATCAGGCGAGAGGGATGGAACATCAAGAGATTGCTGAGAACGTCAGAGCGCTAAGAGACGAGCTTCGCGATCTAGCCGATTTCTTGCATCGCCCGCAGGCTCCGGCTCCGGCTCCGACTCCGACTCCGGCTCCTGTCGTTGTAATGGAAGTCCCAGCACCAGAACCTCAGCATGTTCAAGTCACTGACCAGGGCGTCGGAAGCAGCAGCGAAATATCTTCGTTGCGCCCTCCAGGCCCCCAAATCGTTGACATCGTCCTTTCTGATCGCGCGGCTTCTGTCAGTCGGTCGACTAGCAACGCAAGCGGAGTGTCTTTCCTCTCTTCTCACCACTCGGACGACTATATATTCGATGAAATCGAACAAGAGGAGTCTTACCTATCTCCCCAGGCATGGCGGCCGGCCACTATTTACGAGGAATCCTCTTCATCGAGTCCAGACGACGACAGCAGCTCCTCTATGGAGTCATCCTCTTCGATATCAGAAGTGAGCGATGCTTCTGAGAGGACTGCCAGGCCACAGCAGCCCCCGGATATTCTTGAACAGTCTCTGCGCGCCATTCAGGATCAATTGCAATCACTAGCCCAAGGTCAAGACTCCACCCAGGAAGCCATTGATGCTCTGCAGAGGCGCGAAATTCCACCTCCTCCACAACCCGAAGACCACACATCGGAGCTAGCGGATCGCTTGCGCCATATTGAAGAGCTCATCCAGACCCTTCTCGCGCAAGGTCATCCCAGAGGAGCTGATGTATATTCCGAAGCACCGCCTGTTTCGACTCGAACTGAATCGATATCCGAATCCGACGATTCCTTGGAACGCTTAGCGCGCATTTTGAATGACATGGCCTTACCCCCAGATATCCCTCATATGCCAACGCCAATGACTGCTCGGACTGGCCCGACAATGGTCCAACAACTCGAAGACATCTTGTCTTCAGACAATCTTTCACCAACGGCACCGCTGGCGCCTCCTCGCGTAGTACCATTTACGTACCAGCCAGCAGATCGAGGGGAAAGGATAAGAAGCACCAGTCCTGTCTCAATGGATACGTTACCTGCACGCCCTATAACAGTACCCATACCGCCATATCTTCCACTACCTCCACGCCGACGACAGGGAAGGTCACGGCAGCAAGGACCGCCGGATTGGGATGCAGAATCAATTCAAAATCTACAATCACCTCTTCATGTGCCGCAACCACAACAAACCCTTCGTGACCAAAGAGGAGAATTGCGCGACCAGCGCGACCCGCGCGACCAGCGCGATGAGCCACGTCCAGCACCACCACCTTCGGAAAGACAGAGGTTCCCAGGACCACTACCGGAACCAATTCTTGTAAGCATTTTTTGATGAACGTATATATAACATCTAATCGAGTTCAATTCAGCCTCCTGGGGGCCTTTACGGTTCTTCCATACGAGCTCCAACGGCACCTCCTAACCTTGGCGAAGATGAGGCACGTCAAAACCCCAGCTGGTATCGACCGGGCCGGCACGACTCAAGACGGCCGCAGCGCGTAAGTATACTTCCTATAATTTAATACATCTCTGACATTTTCTTTTAGCCTGCCGCGCCTGCTGCAGAACCTACACCTCCTAGCTCGGGTGCTCCTCCGGTTACATCGCAAGCGCCAACCTATGTACCTATGCCTCCCGGACCTGTGAGTTATTTGCAGCTTATGCGTGATTTACATAATCTAAACTTTGAATTAGACTGTTGTACAACTCCCTCCTTTGTTTGATTCACTAATGGAAATTCTTAGAGTACGTATATTTATTCCTAATATTTATTCAGCCTAACGTCGTCTCCAGGAAAATCGACTTGCTCAGCTTGCAACTGTTGAACAACAGCGCGAGTTGATGCGATATATGAGAGGCCTCAATGAATGGCTGGAAAGAGATGTGCATGATCGCCAATCTGAGATACGTGGGGTGGTTGCTCGAGTAGACCAGCTAAGCAATGACCTGCGTGGCATGCAAGTCCGAGGTATTTTGTTCTGTGGCTCAACATAGATAACTTTACTGATTTTCTGATGTAGGACGTCGACCCCCGTCGGACGAGTCTTCGAGTTCAGATATGAGCACTGAAATTATTCATCTACCCGGCCAAGGACCTCAAATGCCTCAGCCTTATGGTGGACTGCCGCATACGTTCCAGCCATTCTCCCATCAACCAGTGATTCCTCCAGTGATTCCCAATGTTCACCGGACCCCCCCTCCCAACTTCGCTCCTGTTATACCTACCATGCAACCTGGGCCCACTTTCATAATTCCTGGAGGAGGAGGAGGAGGAGGGGCGCCGTTCATTCCCAATGAAGGCTATGGTCCTGTACCTGGCCCAATGCCAGCCATGTCTTCGCACCGAGCCTACACTCCGCGCCAAGAACCATTTGTGCCTCCAGAAATGTCTAGCCCGACTACGGGGTCGCCTCGCACCAGCCGACCATTGCACGTCCCGCCGAGATATGCAAACATGGGACATGATGTGCACCAGCATCCACCCAGCCCATCTAGTTCTAGAAGCGAAAGTACGGGCAGATCGCGATCGCCAAGCAGACATAGTCGCAGTCGACGCAGTAGGCCGAGTAGTCGTAGTCAGAGTAGGCGAAGGTCGAGCACTCATCGAACTAGCCGAAGTCCCAGCAGACGCAGCCACAGACTCCGCAGGAGCAGTGGGCGGCGTAGTCGATCGAGCAGTCCTACACCTTTGGTCATCACAAATCCATCTGCAGGCGCGATACCAGCTGTTATGCAGGATAATTACCATCGTCCAATGACACCTCATGGATCGATGTACGACCAACTCCCGATCCGCCTTCATACGCCTTCGGGTGGGTCTATGTCCCCCAGAAGTTATGCGGGACAATTACCGCCCGATCAACCTCAGCAAGTCTTCCTGCAACCCCAACCACAACCACAACCACAAGGGTCGCCCACTATCATCATTCAGCAACCTGGCCAGCCTCAGCAACCTATGATGCAACCCCAGCAGCCTATTATGATGCCTCCTAGCCCGGGAGGTATGATGAGCGAGGCAGGTATGATGCATCCAGGATCAATGGCTGGGGTATGATGATGCCTCCGGGGTCAATGGTTGGTCAACCAATGATGCCTGGCATGCCAATGACAGGTATACCCCCAATGGTTGGAAGTGTCTATCCACCCCCTTTTGTTGTTCAACAACCGTCGAGATCCTCCAGCAGATCAAGAAGCCATAGTGGCAGTCGCCGCCGCCGCCATACTCCTCCAGCACAACCTGCTGCAGCCGCTCCAATAATTATCACAGACACACGACGCAGTCGAAGTCGCTCGCGTTCATCTAGACGCCATCCTACGCCAATGCAACAACCTCAATTACCTGGCGTCACAGTTCTTCCATCACAGCCATTTGGTGCCATGCCAATGCCACCTCCTGGAGTTATGATGATGCCCTCAAGATCTTCGAGTCCTCGAAGTCATCGTAGTCGTCATCGGAGTCGGAGTCACAGTCACCACGGCCATACTCCGCCTGTCATTATTCAGCCTACGCAGGCTCCTACAACCTTCACGCAAGCTCCCACACAACCGCAGGTTGTTCTTCAGCCTGGCGGCTTACCAGGCGTAGGGTTTCCTGGATACGGACAACCACCAGTACTTATTCAACACTCAGGTTCGCGCTCTCGTTCACATTCACGTTCACCACGGAGGCCTATTGAGATAATTCAGCACGGGACAGAGCGTTCTCGTCGCTCTCCTCGCCGTTCTCGTTCTCGTTCTCATTCGCGTCGGTCAAGGTCTCCACCGCGAACTCATTATGCATCGACGGTTCCATATGCAAATGTCATTCCAGGCCAACCAGTAATGGCGCCCATGCTCTCTCATCGCCCTACAACTTCTAGGTACCATTCTCGCTCTCGTTCTCGCTCTCGTTCGCCCCGACGCCCTAGGTCACGCGAATACACTTCAAGGCGTTCTCGGAGTCGCGATCGTTCACCTGGGCACACCCGTTCACGCTCGAGATCACCGAGACGTTCTCGTTCTCCAATACGGCTCCCTCGTTCGTCGGTCCGCTCTAGATCTCCTAGGCACTCGCCAGCACACGTTGAAGTCATAACAACTCGTTCTCGTGGAGGATACCATTCACGAGGTTATCATAGTCCTGGGCGACGCCCCCGCAGTTATTCTCCCAGCACTGATCATCAATATTCTCCTAGAAGACCCTCTCGGCGACCTCGCCGTTCATCTTCTTATTCAGGTCGTGATCGATCCAGAAGTCGCCCTCCACGATCATCTGGTAGAAGATATTCTTCGCGTAGTCGCTCATATTCACCTGGCTCGCGCTCTTACTCCCCTACAAGGCCTCGTGGACCTCGGGTATCAACAAGAGATCGTTCGCCTCTACCCAGCGATGATGGCAGATATTCACCCAGAGGAGGGCGTCGCCCTAGACCAAGCCAGGCTACAAGTCATGGTCGTTCTCCAGGCGGGCCCGATGAAGCGTACTCCGAGCGCGATCGCCCTACAACTCATCCACATCGACCGCGAAGTGAAGAATCGTCACAGAGGACACCAACTCAAAGATCACGCTCTCCCAGCCCAATTCGCAGGCCAGTAGGAGGTCCAGCTGGTTATATTCCAACAGAAGAGTCGCTACGAACTGTTTCACCGGGACCTATTACCGTCATAGTCCCCTCAAAGCAAGAGCCCTACAGACCACCCACTGCAGTGGATTTTGGTGATAGTCATGGCATTCCAAGGCCCAGCCGTACAGGTACCCCTCGAAGACCATCCGGAGGTGAGTTGATGTGTTTCATGATGTGCTGTATTTTCTAACATTTTCTAGATGATTATAATGCTACGCATTCGATTTATGAGGATCCCCGCCAAGCTCATCATCCAGAAGAGGCTGTACACGAGCGTCCAGAAGATGACCAAGTTCCCCCTGTGCGCCCCTCTTCTCGGGCTGGAACACTTGCACCACATGGGCCATCCCATGCATATACTGAGGCAGATGAAGGAGCTCCTATTCGTCCAGAAAGTACCCGTCCCGTCGGCGATCAACCAATTAGTGGTAGCGTCAGAGCTCATTTCGAATCTCCTGAACCACCTGCAGTCGAAAGGCTTCATACTGAAACTTCAAGTCGTCCTATCGACCCGCCACTCGGCCGAGAAGAAATACCTACACCTTTTGATTTCCAGGTGGCAGACGAAAGCCGTGGCCAGCTCGAGGAACTCAATGCGGCCGCTAATCGCTTGCATCTAACTGCTGCCGCTGCTCAGGAAGCCGAGGATCAACGCGAACTCGAATTCAGGAACCACGAAGAACACCGAGATGACATTTTTCTTCAGAACGAAGAAAGGCGAACACAAGAAGCCCGAGATCGTGCGGCTGGAATTTGGAACGAGCTCGAAACACGTTTATCTGCGTTACCGCCACCACCGGCCGTCGTGGAAACTCCAGAGCCAGCCGAACGCCCCGAGCTCGATGTCAGTGACAGAGAGTCGATTCATACCATCAAAACTGCTATCACTCAGGCAGCGAGCCAGCATGCGAGCGACGTTCTTGAGACCGTGAAAGAAGAGCGAGAGGAGGCCGCGCGCGAACGGCAGGAGATGGCGGAGGAGCGAGCATCGGTACTGGCTGAGCTCAAAAGAGAAAGGGATTTGATTGTTCAAGAAAAAGACGCTCGCATCAGTGCCCTCGAAGAAGAACTCGCGCGACTACGGGAAGAATTCGACGCGGAGAAACACCAACGAGCAGCTGAAGAAGCGGAAATTCGGGAACGGGAACAACGAGAGATGGCAGAGCGCGACGATTACGTGAGGGCGCAGTTGACCGACCTAACGAATCTTGTACAAGATCAACGGGATATGCTCGAAAACAAGAAGGCGGTGGCGGACTCTCGATATGAAGAAAAACAAACGCGACGTGCAGATAAGGAAATGCAATTCATCGAACTCCGCGACATGGTCCAGAAGATTTATGAGGATATGGAAGTAGATCGTCAACAAGCGCAGGATGAAAGGCGGCATTCGAAAGATGGTATGTGCCATGTTACTCTGGTCGTATCCGTATTGACACTTTTTGTATAGCATTAGAAAAGATTATCGAAGATTTACAAAGGCAAAATGCAGAGCAGCGTGAGCTGTTGCAGCAGTTTTCTGAGAGTACGTTGCTAGCTGCTCCACTTGCCAGTCGATGACTTACTTACCTTTGACTAATAAGGTTGGAGAGCTGATTGCGAAAGGCACCATCTCGAAACCATGGAAGTTGTCAGATCTACTGCTAATGAACAAGTTCCCTTCAATGTGCAAGGAGTAAGTTCCTTGTTACACGTATTCCCAGTACAGTCGCTCATTCATTCTTCTCAGTACCTTGACGAGTTCAGTCGAGCGCTGGCAACTGAAGTACGCATGCTTCTTGGCGAAGTGGGAAAAATTCGTGAAGAGAGACGCGCCCTTCAACAGTACGCATCAACTATCTCATAGCTAAATATCTCAACTAACGTTCTCTAGTGAAATTGGTGATCTCCTGTGTATGAAATCCAAATATGGTCCAGGAGGCGAATATGAACCCGACTGGTAAGCATCAATATTCCACCTTCCGAGCTTACCTCATTGTTTGTTTATAGGAAACCACCTGGCCCCCTCCCCCTCCTGACATGCCTATGATGCCGGAAGTCCCAGATATGCCGGAGCATCCTGCACACAGGCCGAGTGGTTGGCGCCCTGTACACACCCGTCCTAAGAAGAAGAAGAAAGTACCAACTCAACCTGCAGCGCCCTCGACGTCTGCGATCCCCATTGCGATGCATGCCCCTCCTCCAAGTGGATATGACCTTCGACAGCAGCTGACGGGTTCGTGGGTGGCTTGGCATCGTAAGTGATTCAGTTTACAATGATCGCACTATAACTTACATGGGTGATTCTAGCCGATCCAAATGTCCAACTAACACCTCCCTCTGTGGAGCCTACGTTGATGGTTCCAGGTGGAAGTCCTGGTCTGTTTGGACCGAAAACACCTTCCAACTCGTCGTTGTATGACCAACGCCGATGATTCTTTTCTTATTACTTTTTCACTTTCTTGTTGTTATTACTAGTATCTCGTATTTTTGATTTTGATTTTGGAACATCTACGCTCATTTCTTGTAACGACCATCTAACGACATCTTTCTTGCCCATTTCACCTATATAGTACTATATTGCAATGAACTCTATTTTCAACTTATCGACTGGATAGGCTCTATTCAATCTAATATAAAGTACATCCCAGCTTCCTTTGCATGCCGGTCGGAATTTTATCGAATTGTAGAGCTGGATACAGCTGGAAACCAATGCAGGCATTGTCATGGGCCGCCATATCATCCAGGGCACGTCCACGGTGAGGACAGCACCGACGTCCCGTAATGTGCCTGCAAGGCGGCGTTCAAGTACATAGGAAATTGACTGCCTTGCGCACGTTTCCTACTGTCTGCACGCCCAAGACCAGATCATACAGAGTTATGTGCTGCCGAACGAGATGAGTTCCGAATCTTAGTCCACCATCCGTACAATATTCTAGCTACTTACTAATATCCGGCAACTACCCTTTAGGATTGCACCTGGCGCTGCTTCTTATGCGCCGGCTCTTTCTTCTGCTCTTTCTGGGCATCCGCTGGATCGTCAAGGTGAGAACGCTTGCTCGTTGAACGTTGAACGCTCGTTGAACGCTCGCTCGTTGAAGAGCCATCTAAACGATTGATCATCGAGCTCCGAACTCTTTCGGCCTGATTCTGCTGCACCTAGGCGTATTCCTCAGGACCTGAGGACCAAGGCATGGGGTTGAAGTCCTTCTTAACAGTCTTAATATCCACCGGCTGCCGCTTCGTAGGATCAGCGTGTGGTTTGGAATCATTGGTGGGTGACACCAATCCAGTCGGTGTTATGGAGAGAGGCTTCATAGTCAAGGCCACACGACGAAGGAGGTCAGGAATGCACTCCAGGTCCGGCTCTGCCAACTTCGGCTTTTGCAAATTCGCCTGTTCCAAGTCCGGCTCTTCCGAATCTGGCTCTTCCGACTCTGGCTCATCCAACACCGGCTCTTCCAGATAGCGAAATTCAAAGACACGTCCGAAATCCTCAAGGGCTTTGTTGAGACCAGGTACCCCAAACAGAGGAAGCGTGAAGCGAGTGAACCTATGGATGCAAGCCATTATCACCAAGCGCTTCTCATGACCGCCAGTCACAGACCCATCAGTTTCACGAACTGTGTTGTCGAAGAGCCGCTGCCGGGTTTGGTGAAGAGCCCTAGGCTTGTAGTTGTGTTGCAGGAACATCAAAGCCAGGTATACGAGGACCCAGAAAGCAGATTCCATATCATCCCAAGGTGTATGTTCCACAGGACCTGAGGTACACAGGATTTTTGCGGAGATGAATGCCCAGGTGCCCTGTATACCAGGCATCAGTCATCATGACGTTGATATCATGGATTGTAACTTACGATTCGTCGAATACGCGCTTCACCTTCATGCTTCTGCGAAAGCAAGGACATATCCCAGTCGATAAGGACACCCCTCCGTTCTTTGGTTTCCTTGTCTTGAACTATTGTTATATTACCAGTGCTGATATCGCGGTGTAGGACACCGGCTGCATGTGCTTCCTGGGCACCTAGTAGACACTCGGTTAGCATCGCTCGCCTGAAAGTGTACGTTACGCGCACCTTCGACAGCATCCGCAACACATGACAGCAGTACTTTGCACCAAGAAAAGGTCGATAGGTCACGAGCGACAGTATTGAGGACGATACGATGGCAAAGTGGTATCCTAGCAGGTTTCCGGTGGCGCGAGCTGTAAGTGAGGTCGGAAAAACAGGTCTGCGCTTTGGTCTCGAGGGCGTCGATGTCACCACTAAGACGTGTTGATGCCACATGCTCGACCTTTGTGTCTTCGAGTATCTGATATATGTCAGCCTCGGGCGCCGTACGCGAGGAGACCAACTTGAACGGCAATTTCGTCAGACGACTTTTCCCAGAAGCCGTTTCTTTGTAGGCCTCCGGCGTAGGTGTGTCCCAAGGCAAGAATCCGTCGAGGAACTCGACCGGGTGCATTCCAACGAGGCAGTGACCTGTGGTTTCGAGGGCGATTTCTTCATAGATTTGGTCCATCGTATTCGTGGTGTCCATCGAGAACGACTGATCAGCGATTTACAGCTTTGCGAGCGATGGGTGATTATTGAATAAGAGCTCAGTAGGTGTCTTTGGAGGCGTCGAAGTCGCGTGCAGAATAATGATTCGCTGCATCCAGGGTTGGCTTTCTCGCATAAGCACATCTCGATAATGACATGCTGATGCGCGTTGATTTGCTTCCAGCAATGAAAGTGTCGGAAACCAATTGCTAGCACCGGCCTAGCTCGTGTCGCAAGTTTCAGGTCTTGGGCAAGCAGGGTGCTTGAGCATGATGACCAACTTGAAGTGATGAGGAGGGGACATGAATGTTGACGTTAAACGTTGGTTGAAGAACGTTGAACTGATGGCAACCACCGTCCAAAAGTAGACATGTATTTACAATGTGTTTGTAAATTGAATTAGCTATCTACAGAATACATGATCAGTAGATAGTATGATACTAGTCCACAATACGTGCAATGAGCTAGCCACTATCCAACTGCCCTCTATGATTGCACCTCATGCTGCTTCTTAGACACCGGCTCTTTTTTCTGCTCTTTCTGGCCATTCTCCAGACTCCGGATCGCTAAGGTAAGAATGCTTGCTCATGAAGAGCCATCTAAATGATGGATCATCGAGCTCCAAACTATCTGAGGATCAAAGCATAAGGCATGGGGTGCAAGTCCGCCTTGACAGTATTAACATTCGCGGACTGCCACTCCTTAGGATTAGCAGGCGGTTTGGAATCGTTGGTGGGCGATACCAATCCAGTCGGTGTGACGGAGAGAGGCTCCATAGTCATGGCCGCACGACGAAGGAGGTCAGGAATGCACTTCTGGTCTGGCTCTACCAACTTCGGCTTTTCCAACTCCGGCATGTTCCACGCCTTAGGTCTCGGCGCCCGCCAGAAAACATCAAAGATACTTCCGAGTTTCTCCAGGGTTATGTTGAGACCAGGTACCTCAAACGAAGGAAGCACTTCGTGGCTACACTCAAAGGTGCAAAAGGCCATCACTGTCTTCTTCTCATGACCGCCGGTCACAGACGCATCAGCTTCACGAACTTTACTTTCAAAGAGCCTCTGCCGGATGTGGTAAAGAGCCCCAGGCTTGTAGTCGTGTTTCAGGTACAGCAGAGCCAGGTATATGAGGACCCAGAAAGCAGACTCCATATCATCCCAAAGGGTATGTGCCACACGATGAGGAGTTCTCAGTATTTTTGCGGAGGTGAATGCCCAGGTGCCCTGTATGTAAGGCGTCAGTCATCATGACATTAATAGCATGCGTGGACCGTAACTTACAATTCGTCTGGCATACGCTTCACCTTCATGCTTCTGCCAAAGAAAGGACATATCCCAGTCGATAAGGACACCCCTGCGTTCTTTGGTTTTCTTGTCTTCAGCTATTGTTATATTGCCAGCGCTGACATCGCGGTGTAGGACACCGGCTGCTGCGTATGCTTGCTGCGCGCCTAGTAGACACGCAGTTAGCATCGCTCGCACGAAAATACGCGATACACGCACCTTCGACGGCATCCGCGACGCACGACAGCAGTACCTTGCACCAAGAAAAGGTCGATAGGTCGCGAGCGACGGTATCGAGGACTATGCTATGGCAAAGCATCCTAGCAGGGTCCCGGTGGCGCACATCATGAATGAGTTCGGAAAACGAGGTCTGTGTTTCGGGCTCCAGGCCGGCGACGTCGCCGCCGAGACGCATGGATGCCACATGCGTGACCTGCGCCTCTTCGAGTGTGCGACCTGTATCAGCCTCGGGTCCCGGCCGTGGGGATATCTCCGGCGGAGCGAGCCCGCTCTGCCGCGGTGTGGGCTGGTTGCAGCGCAGATAAACGTTGTTGTTGAAGTGGTTGAAGATGAGGGCGGGGCGCGTGGTGGAGTCGAACCGGCGCGTGACGACGGCGCCGCGACGGTCCCAGCGGATGAAGCGGACGTAGCGCCCCAGAAGCAACGGGGAGAAGAAGTGGGTTTGGGAAGCCGTGGACATGGCGAGGGCTGCGTGAGCAGTGACCTGGCCGCGGGTGTGGCGGCCGGCGTCGGGGTCCATTTCGACGCCTGAGGGGATGGGAGAGTGCGGCGAGCGAGCTTCGTCAACGTCGAATGTAGGGTCGGCTTCTGCCTGCACTTGATTTTGCTGCGGGTGGTCATTCTGAGCCCGTACCTCCGCGTCAGTTGCGTCGTCTCCACCCTCGTTATCATCGTCTTCACTCGTGCGCTCGTCCATGTCTGCGGCTGCGGCATCAGAGTGCGGTGGGTGTGTCTTCCATGCGAGCTTTGTGCTCATCCGCCTTGTGCTGGAACGCGTCGTGGTCAATGCTGGGTTTGAACTCGGCATGAGCCTGCTGGAATGAGAGTGCGGTGCGGCTGGAAAAGTCATTTTCCCAGTACATAGCACATCTCGATGATGCCACGCGCGTTGGTTAGCATTCAGCAATGAAAGCGTCGGAAACCAACTGCTAGCACCTGCCTGTGCTCGTGGCCAAAATGGCAGGTCTTGGGCGCTCGAGCGTGATGAAGGACATGATTGTTGGACTCAAGTTGGACTGATGGCAATGGCAATGGTGGTCCAAGAATAGACACCTATATATGCCTGGGGCTGAGTTGTATAACGATAACTTAAGTACGTGCAATAATCTAGCTACTTACTATCAGATTCTCGCACTGCTTCTTTAGCAACGGCTCTTTGTTCTGCTCTCTGGATTGCTACAAGATCGCTATGAAATATTGAAGACCCATCTAAATGACGGATCATCGAGCTCCCAACGTTCAACTCTTATTCTTATGACCTGAAGCCCCTTCACCTCAGTGGATTCCTCAGGACCTGAAGGCTGCGGACCAAGGCATTGAGTGTAAGTCCGCCTTGACAGTATCAATCTTCGCGGACTACCACTCCTTAGTAGAATCAGTGGGTGGTTTGGAATCATTGGTGGGCGATACCGGACCAAGGCATGGGGTCCAAGTCCTGCTCAACAGTATCTACCCTCACGGGCTGCCGCGCTTTAGGATCAGCGGGAGGTTCATCAGAATCGGTAGTGGGCGATACCAATGCAGTCGGCGTCATGGAGAGAGGCGCCATAGTCCTGGCCATATGACGAAGAAGGCCTGAAATTTCCTTAATGTCCTTCTGCTCCGGCCTCTGAGGTGCATAGCGGGCGTCAAAGATAGCGCCAAGTTGCTGCAGGGCCTCATCGAGACCATTTACCCCAAAATGCGGAAGCTGCTCGTCCATACGTTCGAGGGTGCAAAAACCCATGACCGTCTTCTTGAAACGACCACCTATTACAGACCCGTTTTGTTTAACGACTCTGGTGGTGAAGAGCTGCTGGAGGAGAAGGGAAAGAGGGTGGGGCTCATAGTCATGTTTTAGGTACCGCAAAGCGTGGTATACGAGGACCCAGAAGGCAGACTCCATGTCATCCCACAGGGTGTGTGCCACACGGCCTGGGGTACTCAGGATTTTTGCGGAGGTGAATGCCCAGGTGCCCTGTATGTAAGGCGTCAGTCATCATGACGTTGATATCATGCATGGGCTGTAACTTACGATTCGTCCAATACGCACTTCACCTTCATGCTTCTGCGGAAGCAAGGTCATATGACTCATATCCCAGTCGATGAGGACACCCCTCACACCCCTCCATTCTTTGACTATCGTTATATTGCCAGCGCTGATATCGCGGTGTAGGATACCGGCTGTATATGCTTGCTGCGCCCCTAGTAAAGACGCGATTAGCATCGCTCGCCTGAAAATGGGCGATACGCGCACCTTCGACAGCATCCGCGACGCATGACAGCAGTACCTTGCACCAAGAAAAGGTCGATAGGTCGCGAGCGAGAGTGTCGAGGAGTATGCGATGGCAAACCATCCGGTTCCTAGCAGGTTTCTGGTGGCGCGGATTGTGAGTGCGTTCGGACAATGAGGTCTGCGCTTCGGGCTCCAGGCCGGCGACGTCGCCGCCGAGACGCATGGATGCCATATGGGCGGGCGACCTGCGCTTTGTCGAGTAAGTACCCGATATATATCAGCCGCGGGCGCCGTATGTACGTGGAAATATCTCCGGCGACGCTCTGCCACGCCCACGGTGTGAGCTGGCTGCTGGCTGCAGCGCAGAAACATATAATAAATTGTTGAAGTTGGTGAAGATGAGGGCGGGGCGCGTGGTGTAGTCGAACCGGCGCGTGACGACGGCGCCACGACGCTCCCAGCGGATGAGGCGGGCGGGGCGCCCCAGAAGCAACGCGGAGAAGAACTTGGTTCGCGAGGCCTGCCGTGGACGTGGCGAGGGCTGCGTGAGCGGTGATCTGGCCGCGGGTGTGGTGGCAGGATTCAGAGTCGGCATTCGTTTCGACACCTGTAGACACCCACCTATATATGCCTGGGGCTGGTTGTAGTACATAAAGGATGTGTGCAATGGTCTAGCTACTTACTATCCGATATATGATTGCACCTTGCGCCGCTTCTTGAATCTTTAGCAACGGTCCTTTCTCTGGATTGTAATGTAGGAAAGCTTGTTCGTCGAAGACCCATCTCAATGACAGATCATCGAGCTCCCAACTCCTATTCTTATGACCTGAAGCCGCTTCACCTCGGTGGATTTTTCAGTACTTGAAGTCTGAGAACGGCATGGGGTAGAAGTCCGTCTTAACAGTGCCAACCTTCGCAGACTGACACTCCTTAGGATCAGCGGGTGGTTCCGAATCGTTGGTGGGCGATACCAATCCAGTCGGTGTCACGGAGAGAGGTTTCATAGTCAAGGCCATATGACGAAGGAGCTCAGGAATGCACTTCAGGTCCGGCTCTGCCAACTTCGGCTCTTGCAACTTCGGCTCTTGCAATTTCACCTGTTCCAAGTCCGGCTCTTCCGACTCTGGCTCATCCAAATCCGGCTTTTCTAACACCAGATAGCGAGATTTGAAGACACGTCCGAAATCCTCTAGGGCTTTGTTGAGACCAGGTACCACAAATTCAGGAAGCATGAAGTGAGTATGCCTATAAATGCAAGCCATTATCATGACCCGCTTATTATAACCGCCTATCACAGACCCATCTTTTTTTACAGCTCTAGTGTCGAAGAGCTGCTGGAGGAGAAGGAAAAGAGGGTGAGGATCATAGTCATGTTTTAGGTACCGCAGAGCCACGTGGAGGAGGACCCAGAAAGCAGACTCCATATCATCCCAAGGTGTATGTTCCACAGGACTTGAGGTACACAGGATTTGTGCGGAGGTGAATGCCCAGGTGCCCTGTATGCAAGGCGTCAGTCATCGTGACGTGGATAGCATGCGTGGACCGTAACTTACAATTCGTCCAATACGCGCTTCACCTTCATGCTTTTGCGAAAGCAAGGACATATCCCAGTCGATAAGGACACCCCTCCGTTCTTTGGTTTTCTTGTCTTCAGCTATCGTTATATTGCCAGCGCTGATATCACGGTGTAGGACACCGACTGCGTACGCTCGCTGCGCCCCTAGTAAAGACGCAATTAGCATCTCTCGCCTGAAAATGGACGATACGCGCACCTTCGACAGCATCCGCGACGCATGACAGCAGTACTTTGCACCAAGAAAAAGTTGATAGGTCACGAGCGAGGGTATCGAGGACGATGCGATGGCAAACCATCCGATTCCTAGCAGGTTTCTGGTGGAGCGGCTTGTAAGCGCGTTTGGACAACCAGTTGAACCAGGTCTGCGTTTCGGGCTCCAGGCCGCCGGTCGACGTCGCCGCCGAGACGCATGGACAATGCATGAATGCCAGCCACATGGGCGGCGGGCGACCTGCGCTTTGTCGAGTAATTACCCGATATATCTCGGCCGCGGGCGCCGTATGTACGTGGGGATATCTCCGGCGAAGCGAACCCCGCTCTGCCACAGCCCTGCAGTGCAGATAATATAAATTGTTGAAGTTGTAAAAGATGAGGGCGGAGCGTTGTAGGGGGCTGGATTGTGCTGAGTACATAAATGATACGTGCGGTAATCTAGCTACTTACTATCCGATCTACGATTGCACGGTCAATTTGCACCTTGCGCTGCTTCTTTAGCAATGGCCCTTTCTCTGGATCGCTAACCGTAGGAAAGCTAGCTCATCGAAGATCCATATAAATGACGGATCGGGGAGCTCTCAACTCCTATTCTTATGACCTGAATCCGCTTCACACCAGTGGATTCCTCAGTACTTGAAGGCCAAGGACGGCATGGGGTAGAAGTCCGTCTTAACAGTCTCAACCTTCGCGGACTCCCACTCCGTAGCAACAGCGGGTGGTTCCGAATCGTTGGTGGGCGATGATAATCCAGTTGGTGTTATACAGAGAGGCTCCATAGTCATGGCCGTATGACGAAGAAGGTTAGGAAAGCGCCCTTGGTCGGGATCGTCCAACTCCTTAGGTCTGTTCGAGTCATAGCGAAAGTCGAAGATACCTCCGAGTGTCTCGAGGGCGTCGTTAAGACCATCTACCTTAAACCGAGGCAGTTTCGAGTAACCACGCCCCATGAAGCAAAAGGCCATCACCGTCATCTTCTCATGACCGCCAGTCACAGACCCGTCAGTTTCACGAATCTTAGTGTCGAAGAGCATGTCCCGGATGTGGTGGAGAGCCCCAGGCTTGTAGTCGTGTTTCAGGTACAGGAGAGCGTGGTAGATGAGGACCCAGAAGGCAGACTCCATGTCATCCCAGAGGGTGTGCGCCACACGGTGAGGAGTACTCGAGATTTTTGCGGATATGAATGCCCAGGTGCCCTTTATGCAGGGCGTCAGTAATCGTGACGTTGACGTCATGCATGGACCGTTACTTACGATTCGTCTGGTGTGCGCTTCACCTTCATGCTTCTGCGAAAGCAAGGACATATCCCAGTCGATGAGGACGCCCCTCCGTTCTTGAGTTTTCTTGTCTTCAGCTATCATTATATTGCCAGCGCTGACATCGCGGTGTAGGACACCGGCTGCTGCGTATGCTTGCTGCGCGCCTAGTAGACACGCGGTTAGCATCCCTCGCACAAAAATACGCGATACACGCACCTTCGACAGCATCCGCAACACATGACAGCAGTACCTTGCACCAAGAAAAGGTCGATAGGTCACGAGCGAGGGTATTGAGGACGATACGATGGCGAACGATCCCAGCAGGTTTCCGGTGGCGCGAATGCGAATTGTGAGTGAGTTCGGAAAACCAGGCCTGCGTTTCGGTCTCGCGGCTGTCGATGTCAGGGCTGAGACGCATTGATGCGACATAGACCTTCGCGTCTTCGAGTATCTGATATATATCAGCCTCGGGGACCGTACGTGAGGATAGGACTTCTTGGTATGAATCCTTCAGGAAACACGTTGTAAGTTTCTTGTCTTGAACAGGATCAGGGCATGCGAGGGAATGTCTCGACTCTTGAGATCATTTGTCGACTCACAAATGGTGCGTGCATCATGCTCCCAAACTTCCCCGGTTTGGAAGGGACCAACCGCAATTTCCGCAGATGACTTTTCGTAGCAGCCTTTTCTTGGTAGGCCTCCGGCGTATATGTGTCCCCAGGCAAGAATGCGTTGAGGAACTTGTCCGGGTGCATTCCGACGAGGCAGTGAGCTGTGGTTTCGACTCGGAGGGCGATGTGTTCATAGATTTGGTCCATCGTATCCGTGGCGTCCGCCGAGAAGGGCTGGGTTATAGCTTTGCGAGCGAGGGGTTTTTGTGGAATAGGGGGTTCGATAGGTGGCTTTGGAGGGGCGGAAGTCGCGTGGAGAGTGATGAATCGCCGCGTTCAGGGTTGGCTTCCCCTCGCATAGGTAGTACATCTCGATGATGCCACGCGCGTTGGTTTGCATTGACATTCAGCAAAGAAAGCATTGGAAACCAATTGCTGGCATCTGCCTGTGCTCGTGCCCAGAGTGGCAGCTCCTGGTTGAACAGGGCGCTCGAGCGTGATGAGGGACATGAATGTTGGACTCAAGTTGAACTGATGGCAACGGTGGTCCAAGAATAGACACCTATATATGCCTGGGGCTGGTTTGTATGAAAGTACGTGCAACAATCTAGCTACTTACAGTTACTATCCAATCTACGAATTACACCTTGCGCTGCTTCTTTAGCAACGGCTCTTTCTTATGCTCTCTGGATCACTATAAAATATATTGAAGACCCATCTAAATGATAGATCATCAAGCTTCAACTCTTATTCTTATGACCTGAAGCCGCTTCGCCTCGGTGGATCCCTCAGTACCTGAAGGCTGAGGATGGCATCCGGTAGAAGTCCGTCTTCCCAGTATCCACCGTCGCGGCCTGCCACTCCTCAGGATCAGCGGGTGGTTCCGAATCGTTGGTGGGCGATACCAACCCCGTCGGTGTCACACAGCGAGGCTCCATCCCCAAGGCCGTACGACGGAGAAGCTCGGGAAAGCGCCCCTGGTCCGGCGGCGCCACCTCAGACTCTTCAGCCTGATAGCGGAAGTCGAAGACCCCCCCGAGGTCCTCCAGGGCGTCGTTGAGACCGGGTATCCGGAACTGGGGGAGTATTTTGTGTTTACGCCGTATGGCGCAGAAGATGATCACGGTCTCCTTGTGGCTAACGCAGGTCGCCGGCCTTTCATGGAAGAGGCGCGTGAGGAGGTGGTGGAGGGGGTGCGGGGCGTAGGTGTGTTTGAGGTACCGCAGGGCGTGGTGGAGGAGGACCCAGAAGGCGGACTCGGTGGAGTCCCAGAGGGTGTGTGCGACGCGGCCGGGGGTGCGAGAGAGTGTTGCGGAGGTGAATGCCCAGGTGCCCTGTGTGCAGGGCGTCCGTCATCGGGGTGAAGTTGATAGCATGCGTGCACTGTGACTTACGATTCGTCTGGGATGCGCTTCGCCTTCGTGCGTTTGTGAAAGGGAGGGGATGTCCCAGTCGATGAGGACACCCCTCCGTTCGTGAGTTTTCTTGTCTTCAGCTATCGTTATATTGCTAGAGCTGATATCGCGGTGCAGGACACCGGCTGCTGCGTATGCTTGCTGCGCGCCTAAGTAGACACTCGATTAGCTTCGCTCGCACGAAAATGGACGATACGCGCACCTTCGACAGCATCCGCAATACATGACAGTAGGACCTTGCACCAACAAAAGGTCGATAGATCGCGAGCGAGGGTGTCGATGGCTATGCGATGGCAGACCATCCTAGCAGGTTTCCGGCACGAATCGTGAGTGCGTTCGGACAACCAGGTCTGCGTTGCGGGCTCCAGGCCATCGACGGCGCCGCGGAGAGATGTGTTGCAAGGCCAGAATTTGTCGCGGTACTTGTCCGGGCGCGTTCCAACGAGGCAGTGACCTGTGGTTTCGAGGGCGATTTGGGTATAGGTTTGGTCCATTGTATTGGTGGCGTCCATCGAGAAGGACCTAGCTACAGCTTTGCGAGCGATGGGTGATTGTGGAATAGGAGGTCAGTGGGTGTTTTTGGAGGCGCGGAAGTCGCGTGCAGAGTGATGAATCGCCGCGTCCAGTTGGCTTCCTCGCGTAGGCACATCTCGATGATGCCATGCGCGTTGGCTTGCGTTCAGCAAAGAAAGCGTCGGAAACCAGTAGCCAGCACCTGTCTGCGCTCGTGTCCAAAGTGGCAGGTCTTGGGCGAGCAGGGCGCCCGAGGGTGATGAGCAGGTGATGAGGGACATGAATGTTGGACTGATGGCAACAGTCGCTCCAAGAATAGACACGTATATATGCCTGGGGCTTGTTCCCAGTTCCCCAGCTGCCAGGATGATGACGCCGATGCGCTATGCGCTGCTCGTCCTCGCCACCATCGTACGTCCCCTTACCCACCCCCAGCGCTCTGACCCACGCCCCCGCAGATCAGCATCCACCTCCTCGTCAGCTTCGCCAACGACGACTACCGCCGCGCCGTGTCCCTCGCCCACCTCAAGGAGCACGTCTTCCACCCGTCCCCGGGCATCCCCCCGTACAAGGTCCCCGTCCCCGAGGCGTACCGCGCGCATGCGAACTACACCGCGCCCGCGCGCAGGGCCAACGCCGCGATTGTCATGCTCGGTGCGTCCTTCGTTTTCGTTTCCCCGCTCGTCCGTGCGCGGAAGCTCACACGGGCCTAAAGCGCGCAACGGGGACCTCGACGGCGTGGTGAGCAGCATGAAGCAGATGGAGGACCGCTTCAATAAGAAGTTCCGCTACCCGTACGTCTTCCTCAACGACCTCCCGTTCATGGACAGCTTCAAAGAGTGAGTGCCCCCCTCCCCCCGCCCCTCTTCTTGTTGTATACCCTTTCCATCCATCTCATCTCACTGGGTATACACAGACGCGTCACCGAGCTCACCGACGCGGACGTGCAGTTCGGGCTGATCCCCCCGGAGCACTGGCACCAGCCCCCGGAGATCGACGAGCGCAAGGCCTCCGAGGCGAGGGAGCAGATGGTCCGCAACCGCGTCATTTATGGCGGCAGCGTCCCGTGCGTACTATCTCGTTCCGTCGTTTTCTTCTCCCTCTTGACCTTCCTCAGCTATCGCAATATGTGTCGCTACAATTCCGGCGTGCGTCTGATCCCGCCTTGATGTGTGCCGTTTTCTGAATTCTGACGTTGTGTAGTTCTTCTACCGCCACGAGCTGCTCAAGCCGTACCAGTACTACTGGAGGTGCGTCCCGTGCCATGCCATCCCTGCCCTACTTGTGTGCTGATCTTCAACTCACAGAGTTGAGTGTGTATTATCCTCATCCCGAGCGCCCCGTCCCACCATCGTGCTGATTGATGTCCGCGTCCACGCCCCCGTCCTGCAGGCCGAGCGTGACCTTTTTCTGCGATCTCGACTACGACCCGTTCTTGTACATGCAGGACCACGACAAGCTGTACGGTGCGTCTCTCCCCCTTCCTTGCCTTCCCTGCCCTCCAACAAATCCGCTGTGCTGTGCTGTGCTGTGCGCGTCGGACGTGGAGACGCCCCTCCTCCTCCGTCATCTCATCTCATGGCTGCTACGGGTTATTTCATGACGCCTTGCTGCATGCCGTTTGATGTGTGTGTGGTGTACTGACGATGTGTTGTTTTGTGTGCAGCGTTCACGATTGCGCTGCCGGAGTACGTCGCGACGATCCCGACGCTGTGGGATGAGGTCAAAGGTGTGTGTCTCCTTCCGTCGTCCGTTTTTCGTCGTCCGTCAGACTCCGTCTTGGGGTGGGTATGTAATTGCCGCGCACGGGGGTGTGGCCGTCGGTGTTTCTGCGGTTCCAAGCACCCCATTTCCGGACCTGCGCCCCCGCGCTGGAGCCTACGTACGTCGGCGCCGGCGGTTCTGCGGTGCAAGCCTGAGGGCGTTGAAACCCCGCTGGACGCGCGCACGCTGCTCTGGCCTCTGGCGGATGACGCCGCCCTGTTTTGTGTCTGGAGGAAAGGCGATCTGCGCTGCGGGTGGTGGTGTGGCTGGCGGGGTGTCGCGTCGCGTGCGGCGCGTTGGGTGCGGGCGCGGTGGTGGGGCTGGGTTCCGCCGTTCCGGGCGCCCTGCGTGTTGCCATGCGTTCTAGCCGTGCGATGGATGGGTGGATCGTCCGTTGGTGATGTGAGGTGATGCGCGCGTCGAGGCGAGCGCGATGCTGATGCGGGCGTGCGGGGTGGTGTGAGGGACTGCTGGGTCGTGTCGCGCGGGAAGGTGGCGTGCGGTAGGGGATGCGGGCGGGGGCGGGCGGGCGTGTGGAGAGTGGAGTGTGCTGGTGTGATGAGGTGTGCAGGTGTGCGGGTGTGGGGTGGGTGTGTTGGTGATGGGATGGCGCGGCGTTGGACCTGGACCTGGACCGGGCGGTTGGGTGCTGAGAGGAATTGGTGGATGCGCCCCGTGCGGGGCGTGTGGGTTGGGCTTCAATGCGTGCTGGAAATGGTCGGCTGGTGGTTGGGGGGTGGTTGGATCGTTGAGGTCGTGGGTCGTGGGTCGTGGATATAATCGATACTAAGTCCTGACGCGACTTCTTTCCTTTCTCCTTCTGCTTCCCTCGTCCGGTTCCGCGGGTGTACTGTACTGATGCTGCCCCTGGATTGTATGTGCCACAGTGTTCATGGATAATAATACGGCGCTGCTCGCGCAGGACAACGCGCTCGCGTTCCTCTCGGACGACGGGGGCGTGACGTATAATCGGTGCCATTGTGAGTTTTTTCCTTTTCCCCCTCTGAGGCTGGGTGGAGCGGTGCGCTGACTGGATCCGTGTTGCTTTTTTCCCCTTTCCCTTCTCCTTGCCATCTCTTGTCCGCGGATGTTCGTGGATGCGCGTGCGCATGATGACCCGACCCGACCCTATACGCCGAACGGACGACGAACCGCGGTGTGTGTGTGCGGCAGTCTGGAGCAACTTCGAGATCGCGAGTCTGGATCTGTGGCGCGGGGAGGGGTACACCAAGTTCTTCGAGCACCTGGATCGGGCGGGCGGGTTCTATTACGAGGTGCGTACCACTCATGAGTCGTCATGATTTACTTTCGAGTTGGGCTCAGGGCGCTGATGCGGGGGTTTTGGATTGTATGTAGCGCTGGGGCGATGCGCCTGTGCATAGTATTGGCGCGGCGCTGTTTGCGAGGAAGGACCAGATTGTGAGTGGTTTCGTCTTTTTGGTTTTTGGTTTGGGCTTTTGCTGGAGCGTTCTTTGGGTTGGTTATGCTTCCGTTGCTCTATGTGTTTTGCTTTCGCTCTTCGTCATATCACCGTCATCTTGTCTTTTTATAGTTTTCTTGCCTACTTTTCACTCGCTTTTCGTCTCCGTGCCCGCTAACACTGATACACGCGCTTGCTCATGCAGCACTTCTTCGACGATATCGGGTACCGCCACGAGCCGTACCAGCACTGCCCGCAGGGCGAGGCGCACAAAAAGGGGAAATGCTACTGCGATCCCGCCCAGAGCTTTGGTGCGCTTTGCCTCGCTTCCTTCCTTCCTTGCCCGAACTCACCATGATGCAGATAATGATTACTACTCGTGTAAGAAAAAGTTTGACCAGCTGTTTTGATTTTTGAGGAGGGGGTGGGGTGTACGACGCGCGGATGGCGTATGTGGACTGTTTTGTTTGTAATGATTGTTTTTAAGGCGCCCACTATTTACTTACTACTTGCTATTTACTACTGACTATTTATTGGCTGGATGTTTATTTGTAAAGACACAGGCACACTCCTTTATACATCTACTTTGATAATTTTTATTCTTCGATTTGTTCGTTCGGGTTTGTTGCCTGCAGTTCGGCCATTTTCCCTACTATACTAATTTTAGTCATTCAAAGAGGAACGAATTATCCATTTAATTTGGAATTACAGATCGAAGGGTATAACTGTACAGAAAGTTTAACTCGTAGTTCCACAGCGTCTCTCCGGGCCCTGGGCTACATGACTGGAAAATATGGACTTAAGACTGCTGCGAAACACTTAGACCATGCATGTAAATATACACACCTTGTTATAACCTTCCAAGCATTTGACGCGCCATTTAGCGTCTCCGCCGCTGAGCTCTTTTTTTGGTAACAACTTCTATCATAGGATGAACCATGATGAAATATGACAGAGGGATCAAGGTGAGTCCAACAGCTACCGACGAAGTAATTGCAACGGCCTTTGTCTCCGCCAACCACACAAAACAGAGCACAGATGCGATCAGAGAGAAAATTCCAGAGTAGAACGTGATTGTCCCTGATGAGAAGAATTGATATCAGTGATAGTATAACAAGAAAGGAAGCATTGCCATTCACAATGTAAACGCATCCAATTCCATTGCCTCCTGGCTCCCCAATATTGCAAGATTTCCTCTTGGTTCATATTTGTCCTAGCCATCAGGAATTCTTTCTTTGACGCCTTGAAGGCAATGTCACTAAGTGTATCAATGAGAACAAATGTCCCAATAGTAGCGCTGATGTTGAGAACAAGAGCGGCATAACAGAGCACCAACACGAGGTTTTGGTATCTGGGAGCTCTGGCGCCCAGAGCCCCCGTGCCCTCCGCGCTGGCCTTGAAGAAACCTAGTAATTGTGCAGCGGCTGCCGCCAGAAGACCTGACTGTGAGAGATGAGGCCAATATTTAACATTCGAGAGCTATGTGTTATATGCATACCAGGATTGATCCACTCGATGATTTGCTCTGCCAACCGTCTCGTATGGCCTTGACGCCTGCAGGCAGTTCGTCTAATCAGAAAGAGGGTTTAGTTGATCGAAGCCTCCGTAGACAAAAACAATATTTTCAATACAATTCATGCAGACTACTTCAGAATTGTGTCGGCGGTGTCGCTCCCAGTTCTGGACCGATTGAGAGTTATTCCGATGTTTTTAAGCTTATAACTGTTGGCATAACGTACATCTTGATCTGTGGCAATAGACATGTTCCGGCGAGGCTTGGGCGAGGCTGCAAATGATACTGGGTACTGAGTCTGTGGCTAAGACTGAAGCAGCCTTGATAGGACAACTAGGGATCAATATACAATTGTCGAATGTATGTGCTGAGCTTTGTACTGGATTATGCTTGCCCATCAGGCTGTGCGCAATTTTGGAGGCACCACGAACGCGAGGCCTCCGGCCACAGGCCTTGATAGGCATGCCAGCACGAAAGCCCTATTGACACGAGGTCAAGGTTGTGCGGTCGCCGGTGGACAGCAAGGGTGTTCAATATATAGAAAATTAGCAAATGCGTTTGCGGAGCTTCGCATGAACTTATAATTGCCCCTTACGTGCGCTGGGAATGTGAGGAAGGCTGTGTGGCATGGTCTTGCACCTACTGGCACCAGCATGGCAGTGACGACACGTGTAAGTACATTGTCGACAACATGGCCTTTGGGCACGCCTCAGCGGCCTCATGTTTATGGTGCATGCAAGCACGCACACAGCCAGACGCAGCCCGAAGAACAAGCATAATCCAAGAAAAGCTCAGCAAACACATGTACCAATCATATATTAGACATCCTATCTTTCCACCGTCTGTTGCATAGGTGACAATTCAAGACTGCTTCAGCTTTAGCCACAGACTCAGTATTACTTGCAGCCCCGCTGGAACATGTCTATTGCTTCGAATCTAGATGTACGTCATGTCAACACTTACATGCTTAAAACCTTGGAATAATTCCCAATTGGTCCAGAACTGGGAGCGACACAATTCTCGACTAGTCCACATCGATTGTATTTAACACACTATCTTTGTCTATGGAGGCCTTGATAAGCTAAACCTTCTTTCAAAATAGATGAACCTCCTAGCATTGTGAAGGAAGTACAGGATGGTTGGCAATTGAGAGCATCGAATGGTGCAGTACTGGTAGGCTATACAATCAAATATTTTCTTAGACATGGTGCTGACATGTCAACATGCCATAGTCGGGTCTTTTGGCCGGAGCTGCTTCGCAATTTTTAGCATTCTTCAAGGGCAACGAGGGCCTAAGTAATAGAGAGCCCAGATATCAAAACCTTGTCATGGTGCTCTGCTATACCGCTCTTTTTCTCAATATCAATGCTACCATTGGGTCACTCGTCCTCCTTGATACCCTTGGTAAAGAAGAGGAAGAAGAATATTTTTACTCCTCTGACCCCAAGCAAGTCTTAGAAAGATGCGGAATTACCCCTCTCTGGAACCGGTTACGCTATCTTTGTAAGTTGCTTTCATTCAAAACCAGCCGCTTCAATGAACTTATTCATTTTTTCTCTGGTAAATGGCTTAGGGTTGGTCACTTTTTACTTCGGCATTGTATCTCTGACCATGTCGGTACTCGCTTTTACATGGCTAGAGGAGGCAAGGGCAATTTCCATTACCTTGTCAGTCATAGTAGGATTGACGATAATCCCCGTCACATATTTTGTCTTGTATCGTCCTGTTATGGAGGCTCTGGGCCGAAGTTTTTAAATTACCAACCAGTACCCACTTTCTAGTTCAATCATCAATGTTACTGTAGGATATGTGTGGTATTATATAACGTACGTCAAGCGCCCAACAAGCGCCCATGATATTGGATACCTGTAACGTGAAATGATGGAACAATTTATTGACAATTTAGCACAAAGCCGATAATAGTACTGACCCAGGTGGAAGTAGCATTTGTATGGGAGGGAGGTGCATCCGGTGTGCATGAGCATTGGTAGAGGCCAAAGGACATTACTTACACCCAAGAATAGACATGCGCATAGAGTCCACATGATCATCTGCAAGATGTCATGACGCCGAAATCTGCGATAAGCGCTCCTCGCCCTCGCCCTCGTCATCATCGTACGTGCCCTTCATGCAGCGCCAGCGCTCTGACACACAGCGTAGATCGACTTCCACCTCCTCAGCATTTCGCCAACGACGACTACCGCCGCACCGTCCATCTCAAGCAGACGTCTTCCACCAATCAAGATGCTCTTTACAAGATCTCTATCCCAGAGGAGTATCGCGTGCATGTAAACTATACTTTCCAAATTCCCTGAGCGCCGATAAGATTTGGGTAAGATGCTGCTATTGTCATGCTCGTTGAACGCGGGCAGGGACTTTGTAATCGTATGGCGGTAGTAATCCTCTTTTTTGACGTTGAACAGCTGTCCTGAGACAACTCTGGCATGGGTTTGCCCCTCCTTCCTACGTTCCTTTTGTTATCAGTTCGTACACCAATTTTAGTCATGAATTATCCAATTAGTTTGGAATTACAGATCGAACCGTATAACAATACAGAGAGCCTTACGTGATAAGAAAACAGGAACACAACAAGCCAGTTGGGAGACTGTACGTACTAATGAGAGGGAGATAGAAAGGCACGGGAAAAAAGAACAAGAGAAGAAAAAAACAGAGATAGGTAGCAGTAGGTGGTAAATGGAGAGCAAGAAAAACCAAGGAATATCCGAGACTGCATTCGAACTATGGTTTTGCAGCAGCAGCAGCGGCAGCAGCAGCGTCCGTGGTCGCCGCTGAAGTTGATCCTTCCACACTAGCTGCTGCAGCACCAGAAAGGCGATCGTTGACACGCTGGCGGTGCTGGCGGTTTTTCAGGTGTACGTCATAGTTCGAGAGCGTCTCTCCGGGGCCTGGGGTATACAACTAGAGATAATCACACATAACAAATTAGGATCATCTCGAAATGCTTGAATCACGCAGGACTACGCACCTTTCCAGGACAATCCAAGCACTTGATGCGCCATTCAGGTGTGCTACTGGCGTTCACTTTGCGCAGTATCACTTCGAACTTGTCATTGGGGTATTTTACTTGCATGGCCTGCATCGCGTTCGAGAGCCAATTAGGTGGCTAGGATGCGAATGAATGATTAGAACGTCGTCATGTCATGATGGGGGCCCGGGGTACTTACCCATGTTTTTGTAGGGGAGGGAGGTGCGGCTGCTGCTTGAGTGCTCGGCGATGTTAAAGGATCAGCGGTTTGCGCTTTCGCGGGCGTCACTGGCGCTGGGGCAGGTGTTGGGGTCGATTTCGCATGGTTCGCGCCATTCAGCTTGACCCGTTGCGCCAGTGGCGCCTCCGAGGCACTCGAAGCAGTCGAGATGGGCGACACGCCTCTATCGTCATCATTGCCATGGGGTGAGGCGGACCGACGGTCCATATCTCCATTCGAGCGTGTCGGTGTTTGTGGCTCAGAGGCATCCGCTGCTGGTGTGCTGAGTGCTGCGCTCTGCACACGCAGGGCAGAAGCCGCACCCCTTTTCTTCGAGGCAGGCGTTTTCCCTCCGTCGTTTTCCTTTTGTTTGATGCCGGAATGGAAGTCCGGATCTGAATTGTACTCGACCGGTCTTGGCCTTCGGTGCCTGTGCCAGAATTTGCCTATAAAAGATGAATGTCAAACCCACGTAACGTGGAAATATATAAGCCACATACCACAAGTACCGCACTGCGACTTATCGCCCAAAGGCCCCTTTCTCCTTCCAACGGCGATGCTCTCAGGACAACCGCAGTTAGAACAGTGCCAGACACCGTCGATGTAGTTGGGGTGCTGTCCGTCCACAAACTCCTTCTCCTTCGCTTCTCGTTCGAGTTCCTTTTGCCTCTTCGCAGTGATGATCTTGTTGGATCTGCTATCTTGAGCAGGCGGCGCGGCAGACGAAGACGAAGAGGGTGCTTCGTTGTCGGCGGGCACAGAAGGCATGGATGACACATCGGCAGCTGTCGATGGCGTGGGCGCCACAACATGTGCTCTTGGACGGAGCACCGAGGAAGGGTACGCAGGCGGCTTGAACAGACCCTTGGGTTTCTTGTCCTTGGATGCCGTGGCTTGGGGAGGCGGCTGCGGCGCAGACGGCATCTGCGGTGTGAATGCGATTCCATTTTCGGAGGCAACCATGTTGGCAATCGTGAGCGAGGCCGCCGCGGCAGCGGCACGGCGCGACATGGGCGCGCTTGCAGCCGCGGCCAGAGCCAGCGTCGCAGCGTCCAGCTCTGGGAACCCGATGGCAGGAGTACGGTAGGTCCTGATGGGCTCGCGATCTGGGAGGGCAATGCCTCTGCGTCCACGGGTATTCCGCTTGCGGCGCTTGTTGAGATCCTTGTCTCTTTCCTTTTCCGTCCGCTCGAGGTCGCCATCGCTGAGGTAGTTGAGCAAAGGTGTGAACAAGCCCACCTCGCTGGAAGGACGGGCACCTGAGGTGAGGCTGGGCAAGAAGGATTGTTTGAGATCGTCGTCCTGCACAGCCGTGCCGTCGGAGGGGTGTCCAACCAGGAATAGAGACTTCTGATATGTCTGGACTTGCTCTCTGATAGAATGGGCAATAGCAGTTCTGCAAGACACAAGCAAAACGACGATCACGGATCAGCATCAAGTTATTTACAGCGAAGATTCAAAACGCTAAAAACAGATATAAGAGGGAAGGGAGAAATGACATACTTGAATTCGCCACCAAGTCCTAGCTCTTGCGTGTACACCTCTGCGAAGTCCTCGGGCGAGGCCATGGGGTTATCTAGATCCCATTCGAATTGGTCATCGAGCTTGACGGACCCGACGATGATGTCCAACTAAGAGAGGCAAGAGTTAGAATCCCGGCGAAGGATAACAGCGTATATAAAAACGCACCTTGATCAAAATTCGCATGTCCTCGTGCATCGCCTTTTCATCCAGCTTGATATCCTCCAGACTGAGCGGACTGAACTCGTCGTCATCCAGGTCGAACACGACGCTCTTCTCCTTGGCGTAGCTTTCATTCTGCTCGTCCTCTTCCTCGCCTTCGTTGTCCGCCAACATGCTGACGTCCGCGTCCGCGTCGTCGTCGAGGTCCTCGACCTTGACTTTCTGGCGCTTGCGGCTGGTGTGGCGCTGGCGACTTCCACTGCGTCCCGTGCCCTCTTCGTCTTCGTCCGCGAGCGCTCTCGCTTCGGCCAGCGCCCGCGCGCTCTGTAGCTTGACGCGGCGGCGCCACACCTCCCACCACTTGGCCTCTTCGTCGTCGAGGGTGCCTTTGATCACGGCTTGGCCCTCGTCATCCAAGAGCTCCGTGCCGTCGCCGTCGTAGTTGGTCGAGTGCATGCGGAAGTCGGTCAGCTGGTCCTGGATGGACTTGACGATGACGCTGTGGTAGGACGGCGCGAGGTTGTAGTCTTCGACGACGGTTTGGGCGAAGAGTTCGGGCGTGACGACGGGATCTAGAAGGGGCGAGATGTCAGAGAGGTTCGGCAGCTGCAGCGAGGAAGCGAAAGACGGACCGTTGAGATTCCAAACAAAGGTGTCGCGCATCTTGTGATGCTCGACGTCAAACTCGATGCGAATGGGAACGAGGGCCTCCGGCCTATTTGCGTCCTCCGGCGCAATCTTGCGCGGCCTGAATAAAGATAATCATAGAACACGATCAGCTCACGCACACATATTCTCATAGATAAAAGGCACCCACAATCGCAGCCCCTCGCGCCGTGCCCCCTTCCTTCCGCTCCGCGACTGCCCCTCGCGCCGCGACCGCGGGTACCGCACGTCGAACGCCTCCCGCGGGCGGCGCCAGCGGTTCCAGTTCCCGACGCCGTTCCCCGGCGCGCCGCGCTCCCACCACTGCAGGCCCGCGGCGCCGCCGACGCCGAACGCCGCGCGCGCCTCGTCGAGCATGCGCCCCTGCATCTCGCGCACGCGCGCCTCGTACGCGCGGTCCGCGGCCATCCACTCTTGGACCTGCGCGATCTCCGCGGAAGAGAGCGGCGGGATCGTGCTCTGCGACGTGAGCAGCGGCACGAGCGTCACCTTGGTCGTCTTGGGGTTGTAGTTCGCGCCGGCGGGCTGGGTCGCCGCGGGCGCCATCTGCGGCCCGCCTGGGGAAGCGCCGAGGCCGTTGGCGGTGGGCCCGGCGGCGACGCCGCCTGCGCTGGGTGTGGCTGCGGCCATTTGGGGCGTGGCTGAGAGCGCGGAGGAGGAGGGCAGCCCGCTGGAGGTTGCGCCTGGCGCGAGCGCAGACGCGCCCAGCTGAGGCGCGCCCAAAGAGCCCAGCGTCGAGGCGGAGAGCGACGGCGTCATCGCCATCGCCTGCGCGCCGCCCATACCCGCGGCAGCAGGGTGCGGGCTCGACGGCGCCATGCGCCCGCCTGGTCCGCCCATCCCGCCTGCACCCAGACCCATGCCCATGCCCATCCCGCCGGGCATGCCGCCGCGCGCCAGCCCCATCGGGCTCTGCGCGGCGGGCGGCAGCGAGCCCTGTCGAATGGGCGTGCCCGGGGCGTGCGCGGGCGTGTGCATCTGCGCGTGCGGGGGCGTCGGCGCGGCCTGCGGCGGGTGCGAGCCCTGGCGGAGGGGAGTCTGCGGCTGCCCGCGCGCGGGGATGTCGATGCTCATGTTCATGGCGGGGTTGCTGCTGGCGCTGGCGCTGGACATGGGGCCCATGGGCCCGAGGCCCGCGGGGCTGCCCATGCCCATGCTGCCTGCGCCCATGTTCATCGTGCCTCCTCCTGCCATGCCGCCTGGGAGGCCGGCCATGCCCATGGAGGACTGGGGGCGGGGCGAGCCGCGCGGGCCGTTCATGATGTTGGGCTGCATGCCCATGCTGCCCATGCTGGGCATCCCGCCGCCCATGCCCATGTTTCCGGGCATGCCGGGCATGGTTCCCATCATGTTGCCCATCGACGAGCCCATGCCGCCGCCCATACCTCCACTCATTCCTCCCATTCCACCGCTCATTCCACCCATTCCTCCTCCCATTCCTCCGCTCATTCCTCCCATCCCACCTCCCATTCCTCCGCTCATCCCGCCCATCCCACCCATCCCATCTCCAGAGATACTGCGCGGCAAGCCCGGCGGGCCCATCGCGCCCCCCGGCGGCCCGCCGAGCCCGATTCCGCCGATCCGGGGGCTGCCAGGCATCCCGCCGCCCAGACCACCACCGCCGCCGCTCAGAGCCCCCATCTGCGTCAGGCTGGGCATGTTCGCCATGTTCGCTGCCATATTCGAGGAGGAGGAGGATGAGGAGAGCCCGGGGATGCCCTGCATGCCGCCGAGCCCGGCCATGCTGGGGTTGTTACCGCTGTTCATGCCGCCGCCGCCGAGGCCCATGGAGGACAGGGCGGAGGGCATGCCGCTGCTGGGGTTGCCGGTGCTGCTGGGGTCGCCAGCGAGCTTGCGCTTCGTGCCGTGGTAGGGCGAGTGCATCCCGGCGGGCGGCGACGCGGAGGAGGAGGGTGGGTGCGCGTTGTTGTTGTTGTTGGCGGGGTTGGGGTTGGAGGAGGAGGCGTGCTGCTGCTGTGCGTGTTGCTGGGGGTGCTGCTGCTGCTGTTGGTGTGGGTGCTGGCCTTGCTGTTGGCTGCCCTGGGAGGAGGGCGGGCGGGTTTGCTGCCCTTGCGAGGCGTTGCCGAACATGGCTTGCTGCTGCTGGTGTAGTAGTTGTTGTTGTTGCTGGGCGGATGGGGGCTTGAAGCCGTTCATCATGTTGTTGTTGTCGTTGCGCTGGCCCTGTAGATAAGATGTACGGTGTTTATGTTAGAATCGACGACCATAGCTAGCGATCGCGCATGAAAGGAAGGAAAGAGGACGTACGATGCGGCTCTGCGGTCTTTGCGCCTGCATCATCTCCTGCATCGACGCCGACTGCGGGCCTGGGATGGTCGGCGAGCGGTGGGCGAGCGCGGTGCCCGGGCGCGAGGGGTGCTGGCCTTGGCCTTGGCCCTGGGCCTGCTGCTGCTGCTGTTGATGCTGCTGATGCTGGAGTTGCTGCTGCTGCGCCTGGGCGAGCTGCTGCTGGTGCAGCTGGGAGAGCTGGCCGCCGCCCTGCGCCGTGGGGGGCCGCGGGGGCGGGGGCGGCATCATCTGGTTCTGGCCCGCGCTCGGCCCCTGGCCCTGGTTCTGGTTCTGGTTCTGCGCGGGGGCCTGCTGCGAGGCGGAATGCGAGGAGGCGGAGGAGGAGGGCCGGTCGAAGGCGCCGGCCTGCGCCTGGGCGAGGGCGCTCATGTGCGCCATGTTCATGGGGGACATGGCGTTCATGCCCATGCCGGACATGCCCCCGGCGGACATGGGCCCCATGCTGCCTGGGGAGATGCCCATCGCCATCGCCTGGCGCTCGAGCTGTTGTTGCTGTTGCTGTTGGAGCTGCTGTTGTTGCTGGTGCTGTTGCTGTTGCTGCTGCTGCTGGTGTTGTTGCTGCTGCTGCTGCATGCGCTCGAGCTGGTTCTGCTGGTTCTGCTGCTGCTGGTGCTGTTGGGCCATGGACATGTACTTGGCGAGGGCCATCTGGCGCTCGTTTTGGCCGAGGGCGCCGAACTGCTCGCGGGTGAGGTGGAGGGCGTTGAGGACAGCGTACATGTTGATGGAGGACTGGCCGGGGCCCTGCTGGCCTTGGTGCAGTTGCTGTTGGCCTGGGTGGTGCTGGGAGGAGGAGGGCGCGGAGAGGGCAGCGGGGTTGATGGCGCCGCCGCCGCCGCTGCCGCCGTTGCCCATCATGAGGCCGTTGGCGATCTGCTGCTGGTGCTGGTGGTGCATGAGCTGGCTGGGGGAGATGGTGCTGCCTGCGCCGTTCATGCCCGCCATGGAGAGGGACATGTTGGACGGGGGGTAGCCCCCCGCGGCGCCGTTGAGGAGCTGGGCTGGGTTGATGTTGGGGTTGAAGGAGGCGGCGGCCTTTTGCTGTTGGAAGGCGGCGAGCATGGCGGGGTTTATGCCGCCGCTGCTGCCGCCCTGGGGCGAAAAGTTGGTGTTCATGTTGGGGAGGGGGGGTGCGGTGCGCGATGGAGGGCAGTACGGCTGCGGGGGGTCAGCGGGGCGGGGAGAAGGGGCCGGATGGAGGGACATACGCTGGGGACGGCCTGCGCGTCGATGTCTGGCGCGTCTCTGGCGCGAAGGGGTCCAGAGATGGGCGGGCTGCGGGGGCGACGCGGCGTGAGTCACTGGCCGATATGGTCTCCGGCGGGCTCTATTCTCGGCGGTAAGACGCTGGGGGGTGGCTGGAGAGTGCTGGGAGAGCGGGGACGATGGATTGGACAGCGACGAGGCAGGACAGCCCGACACGCGAGGCGGCGAAGACGATACCAATCAACACTCCTCCGTCACACTTTCCCCAACGCACGTCACGGTCACCTTCCCACACTCCCACGTCCGCGGCACAACCCAGCACTTTCTCACAGTTCAAGTACCTCTTCAAATACATCCAGAAAGGGCCTGGATCATGCTTCTCTACAAGTCAATTTCAAAGATGAATTGCAAACCTTCAAAGATGGTCACTATATTCTGCCCCCAGATGCTGTTTGGTGCATTCTGCACTATGAACTTTGTGAGCAAATTCCAAATGTTCTGTGGGAAACTATGGATATATATATATTCATCGACGGTTGCTACAAAAATTCCAAGCGTATCAGAAAAGAAAAAATAATGTCCGTGCTACAGCAGTGCATCAATAGCCATTCCATTTAGAGCGCATTCAACAAGAAGCGCTGGGCATCAGATCCATCGGCAGGGAGCATCTCCACCTATGTCAGTGTGAATGTTTAATGAGGCGCACACACAGTCTCAGATATAAGATAATAGACGAATGCGTACCGTTGCAACGCCCTGCTGCGCATCGCCCACGCGCGTTCCTGGGATAGTCGTCCACACCAAGTCCGCGTCGACGGCCTTGATCTATCAGCGTCAAATACGTGAGCAAACGGCAATTGGAGCTGCGGAACGGGTATGGCTGATGGATGGAGGAGACTCACGATGAACTCTCCGGCCCCGGCGCATTGGATGGCGTAGGTGGAGGGGGGCGCCGTGAAAGCGGCTTCGGGAAGGGTGAGGTTCTACTGATCGAAAGATGCCTGAGCAGACAGTATGCGAATATGAGGGAATAACCCACGGATTCGATCAACGTCGCGAGGGTAAGGCCCTCCTCGACGTTCAAGATATGGAAGCCACCTTCCTCCGCGCTCGAAAGAGTGAACTGCATATCCCCATGCTTTAGTTTCGAGTACTACATGTGAATTGTACGTCGAGGATGGGATGCACGTACCGTCCCCACGTTCCCCTGAAGGGGGGCTTTCTCCAGACCCAGAGTAAAGCCATCGCTGTTGGGCGCGATCGCGCCGCCGATGCGGACAATCTTCCCGGGGAAGGACACGCTCTGGAATGTGTAGTTTTCTGGTGGTGGGATGAAGCATCCTTGCGTCTGGTGTGGTAAATCCGTGCAAAAGTAATACCATTTCGAATCAGCATTCGTTCAAGGTAGCTGTATGATGCAAACGTACAGGAGCAGCGGAGGTCTGAATTACTCCGGCCATGGTGAGGAGAGATGCAGTAAGGAGAGATTCGAAAGAGAACATGTTTAACCTAGAACTGGGTTTATCGGAAGTGGTGCTGATTTTTTTTTTTGAGCTGCAAGAGGTGAAGGCGAGACTGCCGATAAAATTGGAGGACTGAAGCTAGGTCTTTTATAGGCCGCCTCAGATTAAGAGTCAATTCGTACATGACCGTATCCAGTACAATGCAGCACTTCCCTCCGTCTGGCATCAGGATGCAACAGACGGGCGGAGTTGGTCCAACACAGACGAAGATTTAGCTCCCTAACAAAATTCAGCCGCAGTATTCAGAGCCAATCCTGACTACAATACCACCTATCATAGTCTCTTGAATACATGGGGCGATTCCCTGCACAAGACACAACATCCTGGTCTGTCGAGGTAATCATTGCATGCATCTAAGAAATTCTAAATATAGCAGCCAGTTTGACATACACAGGCTAAAAATAGTGCACGAACACCACCGACGAAATTCTCCGCGCCGTTCACGATATAGGAATGACTGGGGAACAAGCTGCCGACTTGAGTCGGATATATCAAACTGTCTCTGCATAGCGCGCTTTCTCCGCTTTCAACAAAATTTTCTGAACCTTGAATCCATGCTCCTACGAGGATGTAAAGGTTTGATAGTACTCACGGCACTCGCCCCTGCTCAAGTCAGCGTTAAACAAAGCGCGCGACTGTCTCTTCAATAAGATGCCTATATAATTACTATTATCCAGTTATGACGGGTCCAAGATGGGTCGGAACCGGCGCTCCAGGATTCAGGAACGCAGGTGAACTATGGCGGGATGGCTGAGGGCCATGCCCCCTATTTGTGCTGCTGTTGATAATGCGCTATTTGCTCATCGCCCAGCATAAGGCTGCATAAGGCCCCCCAAAAGAGCTTGCATTTTCTATTGTTCTTTTTGTCTTGTTTTTTGATGTGAACACACCGATCGTTCGAACTCCCTTTTTGGGTAATATCTACATCAGGGTTCATGCGGCCCTGTCGAAAGATGCCACTTTAAGCTATTAGGCTCGCTCGTTGATTGTCTTCGCCCACCCCTAATTTGCTGCTTCTGTACTTTGCCAGGTACAAGTCGGACACTGACTGCGTAGACATATATTGCTGCTGAATATGTTTACAGGGACTACAGGATTATTTGCTAGGGCCACTGCTGCATGTGGCGTGGGTCGTAGAACTTGTTTGATATGGAATAGAATTCCCTTATTGTCAGGGTAGCTCATTGGACGCGCAGATAGGTGGTGATGACAATGGATAGTGAACCCAACTTCCTCTTGTGGAAAGACAATCGGCAGAATAACCAATTGGAATTATGGCCAGTAATACTACATTACTGCGGTACCGATGGATAATCAAATATTCAAGGATGTATCCGCTGTATTGCAATTTTACATAACAATTAGTTTATTGTCGTTTGGAGTATATTGGGCCTGAAAGAAGCGTACATGCATTCATAGCCCAAAACATCCCTATACAATGTGCGCTTCCGCCGATTTATGGGTCCAAGCTGAGTATGAGTCCCCGTCTCTATAAAAGCGCGTCAAAGTGGACCACATATTCCCCAGTCGCACATCGCAACTTCACGTCGAACACCCACTCACACAAATGGACTCCTTCATCACCACCACCCCCGCCATCATCGACACGCCCACCGACAAGGAGGACGGCGGAGGCTCCGGCAACGCCTACTGCGTCGTGGCCCAGAGCGAGTCCATCCCCACCAACGAGGAGACCACCGGCGGCAGCGGAAACGCCTACTGTGTTGTTGCTTGAGCGCACTCGCAACCATATTTATTCCACCATCTGCCCATTATTGTGAGTCCCACTATCTTTTCCTCGAGCACTGCCAGTGATATTCACCATCTCGGCACCTAGGATCTGTCCAATGTTACCTCACTCGCGCTATCTTATTCAACATCGTTAGTGGAGCAGGAGCAGTGTGCCATATTTGATCTATCATTATTACATTCGACGTTTCGGAGAGGAGCACCATCTGTTATTTTCGCCCTTCTTTGGTGGCTGCTAGTAGTTTATGAATTGCATAAAATTTGATCTCTCTGTCAAATGTTGAAAAGTTAAGAGGGATTTCAACAGATTTCAAACTGAACATTGTCGCACCAGCACAGGGCCAGATTTTGAAACATGCTTGTAAACGCGTTGAACATCAGCACGCACTTCTAATTTGGCTACTGAGTAGTCTGAAGGTACTATGCAATGAGTGTCTGAGGAATTGAATAAATAAGAATTATCCCAATATTACGTCGACCATATTCTGGTATAGTTCAAATATGAATTCTATGCGGAGAACCGATTTGGCGGTTCAGAGATTGGCCCTAGGCCCTCGCTTCGTCCTAAGCTTTCCTCCAATGATAACCAAAGCATCGTGGATCCTCTCCGCCAATCCGGTGGGGTTCATTTGGACCACCTATTTGAACCCTGTAAGCTTTATGCTAATAACGAATTGAGGGCAGCCTAGTGGGGCTCCTGGGGCCCCCCCGCCTCCACGTTCATCGCGCGCACCCGCGCGCCCGCGCCTATCGATCTCATCAGCTCCACCTTGCCATGCACGGGCACGAGCCCCGCGGCCCCCTCGTTCTGCAGCCCACCGCGCGGCGCCCACCTCGACGAGGTTCACGAGCCGGGGTGGGGACAGTGTGCAGGCTTTTGCTCCTGGAATTTGGGGTAAAGCGACACCACCGAGAGGCGGTGTATGTGTCCGACGTTCGCAGAGCGGCCAGGGAGCTCATGGTAGGGTATGTATGAGAGAAAGGAAGAGAGTGGTCAGGTCTGGTCAGGTCAGGGATTGGTCTTGGATTGGTCAGGGAACTTCAAGCATGTAATCGGATTGCCGGCCCGCTCGCAGTATTGAAGTAGGGGTCGGCTCCGACACCCCCTCGTCACCCTCACCACTTCCCAAGTCTCAAGAACATGAGAGAACACGCACGCTTTATTCCATTCTGCCAAGATACACAGCGAGCTAAGAACCAAAACTACCCAGGTAATACAGTCCACTAAAAAGAGCTCGACAAAGGGGAGAAACGACAAGAATCCCAGCACGAAACCAAAATCATTTATCACGACAAAGCGGGTATTGAGGATGGGTGCAGTACCTACACAACTTGTAGGTAACCTTGTAGGTAACACTTATGACTTGCTCCGTAGACCCGAGGTCGATATCGATATGGTATATGGGATATGTGATGCGAATATACATTCCAGCAGGGGGATAGATAAAAGCCAACGCGCCGCCCTCCCTCCCATCCTCGAGGCGCCCGCCGCCACCACCAGGCCGCATCGAAGGCCTCCGCGCGCATGGGTCGAAGTAGTACATATTATTCAGGAAAAGATCCGCGGAAGAGGGCAGGGGAGCGGGGCGGGCCAACAAAAAAAAAGAACTGGCGAGGGATACGACGCGCACACTCACTTGGCCGCAACCGCAGCGGGGGCGGCGGCGGGGGCGGGGGCGTGGCTCGCCGCGGATGTCTTGCTGTCGTGGCTCACTTGATAGGTCACGTCCGCATTCTGGGGGAGCACATCAGCCGCTTCGTCGTTGGACAGGTCAAGCGTAGCAAAGCATACCTCGAGGTTTTCCTGCATCGCAAAAAAGAAAAGGAAAAAAAGTACACATCATTTGGGGTCAGCGTGCAGCGGATGGAAGGGATGGATGGATGGATGGAGTGGAGAGAGGACGCACCCTCGCGGATTCCTCCTTGTACTTGTTCACCTCCTCGCGGATCTTCGCGTGCCCAGACACCTCGACGTGCGCTAGGAGCGTCATCCTGTTCACAGCCTTGATCGTCGAAGTCGCCTTGCGCCCTACAAAGCCAAACCAAGATCAACTTGCCGTCGATCCAACAGGCATAAAACACATACACAGCTGCTTCGCATTGAACGCCTTCTTGACGTTGGGCAGGAGATCCGCGGGTCCTCCGTCCGCACGGCTCGGGTCGGGCACGAAGTGCGGCTTCTCATCCGCCAGCCACTGCTCACCACCATCAGCAATCACCATCACCACCACCCCCACCCAGACCACACGCACCTTGTGCTCGAGCGCCTGCGCGGCCGTCGGGCGCTGCGCGGGGTCGATGGTGAGGCACGTCCGCACGAAGGCCTTGGCGGTCGCGGACACGTTCTGCCAGTACTCCTCCGGCTCGAACTTGTAGTCGCCCGCGAGGATCGCCTCCATCTCCTGCTGCTGCGAGTCGCGGTCGAACGGCGTGTACCCGCGAGCAGGAAGTAGGTGATCACGCCCATGGCCCAGACGTCGACGGGCTTGCCATGGCCGGCTAGTGGATGATGAGATGCGAGGGAGGACATGAGCAAGAGACGCACTCTTTTTGAATATTTCGGGTGCCATGTACTGCAGACGGATCAGAAATAGATAAGACAGAGATGGCAGCACGTACGCCGGGTGTACCACAAATCTCCGTCAGCTGGTTGAGCTTCTCCTGCTCCATGACTCTGCTGAGGCCAAAATCAGCGATCATGATATCCGCGTCCTCCGCCTCGGTGCGGAAGAGCAGGTTCTCGGGCTTCAAGTCTGGCAACGATCATCAGTGGGCGCCTGATGGCGGCGCAAGAGCGGCGGCACGCACCGCGGTGCACGATGCCGGAATCGTGGATGTACTGCACGGCGACGAAGATGGTGCGCACGAGCGCGCGGGCGTCACTAGAGGGGGCGGTGTGAATAGGGTCTGCAGACGGGCGGGAGCACGTACGCCTCGTAGTAGTTGCCCTTGGCACATATCCGGTCGAACAGCTCGCCGCCGGTGCACAGATCGAAGCAGAGATAGAGATTGTGCGCGGTCTGTAGGATTAATGAGCGGCGATGGCGCGATTACATGAGAGACGGTACCTCGAAGTAGTCGTGGAGGGTGACGATGTTGGGATGGCCGCTGGACACGCGCTTGAGGACGGCGATCTCGTTGCGGACCTGATAAGGGCGCGAGATGAAGGCCACGCCGGACGCTACGGGTGGGAAATGGGCGCACGCACCATGTGTTCGCGGCCCTCCATGAGACGCTTGTTGATGACCTTGCAGGCGTAGTACTTGCCGGTCTCGACGTGGATGGCCTCCTTGACGATGGCGTAGGTGCCGCTGCCGAGGGTCTTCCCGGTACGGTACTGCGGGCGGTGGTCAGCTGTGGGCGGGCGCGCACGACGAGGAGGGCGTTACCTGGCAGGGGACGGTGGCAGGCATGGGCTGGGGCTGGGGGTGGTGGTGGTGGATGAGAAGCAGATAGGGACAACACAGCCACTACCTTCTTCGTCTCGTAGATCGGCGTCTCGTAGTCGCTGCTCCCCGCGCCCGCCGCAGCCAGCTCCGTCTTGCTCGCCGTCGTGCTCGGCGTCGCAGACCGCCCAAACGTGCCCTTCAGTGGCGTCTTCAGGTCCACCTTCGACAGCCGCTTCAGCCGCCCCACACGGCCCTCTGGTCGACTCTGTGACGTGCCCATGTAGCAGGAGATATTTCAGGAGGGTGATGGGGTGGTGGTGGTGGTTCCGGAAAGCGAGCAAGGGCAGGCGAAGGAATGTTTATATCGCCGCGACACTGCCACGCACCCCCAGCACCTCTCTCCTGACCGCCATCTCCCGTCACGGCCACAGTGGCAGTGACATCCCCCATTCCACCCGCTCATCGCTTTCGCTTTCTTTGCCCCGCGGCCGTCTGCCAATGCGCAGCGCTGTGTCTTACGTGTGCCATACATATCGAGCACGGGCGGTGTCTCTGCCAGATCATCAATTTTCGGCTCAAGGGAAGACGCATCGTGTGTAACACGCCTCTAGCACTAGCAGGCTAACTGACGTTCGATGCCCCTATTTTTACGTCGAACGTCGTCGAGATGACTGTTAGTTATGAGGTGTGAATCATGTACGTTTACCCATTGCCTGGTGTTTGACCATTTTTCGTACCCCGCACTGCACAAGTACGACAGCTGTTGGCTCTGTCTTGGTCGTATAATCCATCTACTCTCAAACAAAGCGCCTGCTCGGAGTCCTAGACTTCCACATGACGCCAATAGTATTCATTTGGCAATTGCCATCACCCAACGTTGCAAGCAGCTGCGCAGACCAAGCGCCGGCGCATGACCGCAGCAGTGCGCATCAATCAGTGCGCCAACGTGGATATTTCAAGTCAGCTCTCTTGCTCATCGCTGAACAGCTCGGGTCACCAACATGTCAGAGACCATATTCACAAACCTCCGCCAGCCTTCCAAGATCCGCTCGAACTCTGAACCTCAACGTCAGCTTCAACAACCACAGAACCCCAAAACACTCTCTCCTTTTGTCAACTACTACGCCGATTGGGCCTGCGCCTCTAATTGTTTTATCTATTCAATTTATCTATTCCTCAAGCCTCCCAGCGGTTGAATGCGCCACTGAATACCGCGCCGGATCCTTCAATAGAGAAAGACTATGAAAGCCTATGAAGGTTTGGGTTTGTTCGCCGTCGCGCTCAGCCTCAGACTCAATCAATTTCGAACGAACCTGCCTGATGGTTCCTTTATTGTTCTGTATGACGTTGGCCTCTTGAGTTTTGCTGAGTCTTGTCCTGACCCTAGGGGCGAGGATCCATCGATGCTTTGGCCGTTCGATCAGAGGCCTGGTAATCGCAATCGAGCTCTGCTCTTTTCGTTGGCCTCGATTGTTAGATTGTTGGAGCCGCCATTCATTCCTTGACCATCTATCCAACCATCCTCCATCCCACCCCACTCCTACGCTCTTGTGCGTTCTGCGCTTTGTTCATGCATGCGCGAAAATGCTGTTCAAATTGAGTAAAACATCTCCAACGCTAAATAAATTCTGCCGCCCACAACAATAAGGACCTGGCTCGTACGCCTCCGCCGATGAACACAAGTAGCCGTACCCTTATCCGCAGCCCATATTCCAATACCAACTCAGATCCAATCGCTCTCCAGTACGGGTATTCAATATTCAGATTCATTCATCCATGCGCTACGGCAACCCCATATTTCGCGGTCCATGTGAATTCCACCACCACTACCATCATCATCAAGGATCTACGGATGGATGTCCCAGCAAATAGGGATCGAGAGCTAGAAGACAATAAGCCTCCCCGGCTCGGCGTCCGAGGCCTTTCCATCTATGGAAATATCCAGAAGCATACGCAAATAAAAGGGAATTCCTGACGTCACACACGAACACTCTGTCCGGGCTCGCTTTTTGTTCTACGGCGCGGGCTTGCATGAGACCGGCAGCACATATCCTGTATTTCATTCGAGTCACCTCCTGATGGGCCACTGGATGGATACGGGATCTTGAATGTTCGCTGCTAAAGCCAGCGTTATCACCTTCCCTTGCAAGCACGCACAGCGAGGAATTTGAATTTAATGTCCGTGGTTATTGTTTGGTTATTGTTTTAAATTCCACCCCCAATTTTTGCAGGCCAATGTTTATTGTTGGTTTATTGTTGTGCGGGAGGTATTGGGCCCTCTTCCATTCGATTCGCTCCTCCTCCACCTGGCGCGCCCGCACCCATGCATGGCCGAGCCGTCCATCCCCGCGCGCGGCCTGCCTGAGACCCGTGTCCCCCACCCACACCTATAAAAGCACGCCAGAACGCACCCTCTCTCCCCAGTCGCACCTCCACCGCAACTGCCCACCCACCCAACTCACCCACCCAAACACACATGGACTCCTTCACCCCCATCACCGCCACCATCGTCACCGACGCGCCCACGAACGAGGACACCGGCAGCGGCGGCGGCGGCAACGCCTACTGCGTCGTCTCCCAGAGCGAGGCGGTGCCCGCGGACGAGGACACCGGCAGCGGCGGCGGCGGGAACGCGTACTGCGTCGTCGCTTGAGCGCCTTCGCTCGCGACGGCCTCTTTCACGTTCATCCACCCCGGCCATCATTGTACGTCCTCTGCAAGGAAATTCTCCTCTCCCCGCGCTTGATATTGATATTGATGCGCTTGTCTTTAGGATCTAGACGCTGTCGCTCCACCCGCACGATGTTCACCTCAACCCACGGTCGTCGAGAGGCGCGATGGTGTCCGTATTTGATCGACTATTATTATTACATTCGACATTTCACCAGGAAGGAGGAGGGGCGCCATCTTAGTTACTTTCGATCTTCTTCGGATGGCGGCTGGAAGTTTAAATTGCATGCATTGTACATCATGATTATTTGTATTACATTCAAATTGTATTTTCGACGTGGTCGAAACGGTGTGGTTGAATGTGTCGTTTTTAAGAGGTTTCCTTCATGTCTTGTCACCATGGACCCTGGAGAAGAAATGAGATCTATTGAATTGAGATACTTCTTCTTGACTTTGTGTCCTTAGCAGCGCAAGCTCGAAATTTGAATGCGTGGACGGTTTAGTCGGGCTTCAAGCTCGTCCGTAAGGGACAAACACGTGAACTCCAATACAGTTATACACGTCGCCTGAGCGCCCGTCTTGTGCCCTGAAGCTTGAGCTCAAGCGATGGACTCGGAGGGCTTGAACAAACCCCATCGTATTCTTTTGCAGGAAGGAAAGTGTCAGATCGATTAAGGTTCCAATTCTTTATCGCCAAATTTCCAACAAACTTCATAAGCCTCGGCGCTCAAGAGCTTCGAGCTCAAGCGTTGCTCAAGCGCTCAAGCTTAATAGGAATTCATACAAAACTTGGATGTACTGGGACAAATTTCCGCTGTTGTATGCTCCATCCGGTAATTGAGACCAAGTCTTTCGAACGAGGACGATCGCGACCAAATCGATAATAATAATAAAAAATCTGTAAATCTGTAAAAACCTTCTCTCTGAGAATATACCACACCTGAACAAAATAACCAGTGCGTTCCAGCGTTGCAGCTTGTTGATTAGCGGCATACAGGAACCGAACCCGCATGCCCCATGGCTGAGTTGGTTACAGCGTCCGACTGTTATGATCAAGGAATGATTTAATGGACTGTCCATAAGTAAAGTAACATCGGAAGGTCGTGAGTTCGAAACTCACTGGGGCAGATACGTTTTGCTTCTCTCTTTAGCTAAAAGACATGAAAGAACTTCAGAAGCTAAAGTGGCAGTCTTACCACTGGCAGAGCTGAGACTCCGAGAGGCTTAAGGTTACTTTGAACTCCGGCGACGGATGATAGTCGCGTGAGTCCACGCCGCCGCGTGTTTGATGCCACTAGTAAACGTTAAACGTATTAAAGGTTCAAAGAAAGGTCAAGAGTTTCTTATTTTGGTGTTGACCGTATTTACCCACTGCTGGACGCAGGCTGAAAACACTTTGGTCTGAAATCTCTGTTCACTAAATCCATCAATTCACCTTCTAGATCTTGGACGGCACCATGGCGGCTCGGACCTTGCATCCCAGTTGCATCCCCAACCACTTCCAATCAACAACTAGGATCTCGCCACCGAGGCACTCTTCCACAACGTTTGTGCGCAATGTTTGATGATGGAGGCTAGTGCAGGCACTGATACGGAGACCCTCATGCTTGCTCGCTGCCTGGACTATCTGATTTGGGAGCTCCCACATGAAGCCCGGGAACTTGTTGTTGGATTTATGGAAGGCTGTGCGAGCGTGAGCAATGCACCACAGCACAACAGCCCAAGATCCTATTTTTAGTTTAGTTAATATTCCTCCGTTTCCATCCTTATTGTGAATGATTTCTCCATTTCGTAGTACGCAGTGTAGTTACAGTATATAAAGAGTACTTTAGCTTTGTAGATAGTCATCCGTTTGCCTCACGAGCTCACCGAGGCCAACCGGAATTCATTCCTCTTTGCTTTCCTTCGTCTGATCTCGAGATGATCACGAGATTGCGAGATTGATTTCAACACAAACGGATCCTGTCCTCTCGGGTGGGTCAGCCTCACATACACCCCGTTGCGACGTTCTCTTGTTTGTTCCCTCGCCGCCGCCGTAACTCGTTCATTCGACCTCTCGGATCTCGCTGGAGTTGAGACTCGCGATTCGACGTCATCCCGGGCCGCTTTTCCCACTCGCTGTCGCCCGAAGATAAGCCGCTTGATCGAAGCGCACCCGCTGAAGCTCGCGAGTAGATGCCGAGGCAGAAGATGGTTCCGGACCATTATTCCGTGAAGAAGAAAGCCGCCGTTGACGATTGGCGCATGTTACATATGACGAAGACAAGCCGCTGTTGATGATCAGCGCAGACGAACACAAAGCCGCTGTCGACGATCAGCGCAATCACAGTACGATCTGGGCCGCGTTGAGTCGTGCGCATGTTTTTGCCCTGATTTTGAAGAAGCCGAAGAAGATTTGACGAGGAAGCTAGAATGCGAAGGTTGTCGATGAGATTTTGATGAGATGAATGAAGTTTTTGGAGATTTATTCCGAGTGTGGGGGAAGGAATTTTTTTATGCCGATGAATTTTCTCTGCAGACGACGACGACGTGCAAACGACGAGACGCTCGAAGTAGGCGCCCATCGAGCACAGCCACGAATTACCGCCGAAGTCGAGACCTAGGCACTGACGCACACAGTTCTGAGCCGTTTTGAGCCCCTCTTGGAATTTTTGATTCAACAGGAGAGTTATTGGTTTGAGGGAGTGCATTCATCTTTCTGTGAGCCTGTTATTTTATTTTTGATTCTTTTTATCTTTTTGGTACATTGCTTCGCTCGAGGGAGTGTGTTGGATTTATGGAAGGCTGTGCGAGCGTGAGCAATGCACCACAGCACAACAGCCCAAGATCCTATTTTTAGTTTAGTTAATATTCCTCCGTTTCCATCCTTATTGTGAATGATTTCTCCATTTCGTAGTACGCAGTGTAGTTACAGTATATAAAGAGTACTTTAGCTTTGTAGATAGTCATCCGTTTGCCTCACGAGCTCACCGAGGCCAACCGGAATTCATTCCTCTTTGCTTTCCTTCGTCTGATCTCGAGATGATCACGAGATTGCGAGATTGATTTCAACACTTGTCGCACGAGAGATCGTCAATTGATATTTGCTTTGCATACCTGGACGAGATGCGGTCTCTGTCGCGGCTTTATACCAATTATTTCTGCATACTTTATCACCCACTTCGGCTTCATCTTCTCTTTGGATCGACAGAGCAAAGGACATACCCCAGCTCCATCGAAGCTCTCATCTCGCTAGCGAAGCCATGGAACAAGCCCCAACGAACTACCAAGCTGCGAAAAAGTCGGTAAGTACTATGGCCACAGCCTTCAAGAATAAATTGAAACCGTGCATGTTCCCCTAAGTAGATACCGCGAGCGGGCCGGCGATCCGCTCACATGCAAGCTCCGTCAGTTGACTGGCGAACTGCCTGTTCCTTTCTCTCATACCCTCCCATGGCCGCTCTGCGAACGTCGGGCACCTCCACCGCCACTCGGTGGTGCAGCCCCCGCCTACATCCGTGCTCCTGAGACCTTTGAGGAGCAAGAGCCTGTACACCGTCCCCCACCCCCGGCGTCCGCGCAGCCGATCGCGAACCTCGTCGACTTGGAGGTGGGAGCTTCGTCCGCCCCCAAATATGCGCCGCAGTATCCATCCGTGCGATCGCCTTCGTCGGGACCCTGCTCGCCGGCAGGAGGGCGCGCCGCCGCCGACGGAGACGGACGAGATCGCGGTGGTCGTCGCCGCCACGGATGAGGTCTCGCGCAAACGTGAGATGCAGCGTCGTGGAGTCGCTCGCGCGCACTGCGCCCGTCGTGAAGCGCCTGGTGGGGTATTCGTCGCCGAGGAGAGGATTGAGCGGCTGTATCCTCTGCGGTGGTTCGGGGATGCGAATGGACTTGGCGGGGAGGTGGGAACGGCGAGCCGGAGGTGTGGCTCGCGTTCGACTGAGGACGCCGTTCTTCGTTCGCTCCGCGCCGCGAGTTGCGTTTGCGACGTGCGTCCATGGTCTTCTGAGTACCAGAACCACGTATACACATAGATCAATCAACACACACACAGATGGCTCTTTACCGACATGAGACGCGATCTACATTGAAATCAAGCGCCCTACAGACTATCATTGTGTGCGACCTCCTGTGGACGACATCAGCATTATGAAATGTTCCATAGCAGTCCATCAGAATTGCGGACACTGCGCCACACCACTAATGCTGACGTTGAAACTCAGACGTCAGCTTGAAAGCATGAAACGTTGAACGGTCTACTTGCCATCCTTTTTGATGTAAGTTTTGATTGTAACTTGTATTCAAAAGCTGATTTCTATCTTGTACTTCGTAAAATTCCTCTTCGCATTTAGTTGTAAACATTGCGCTTAGTTGGGCGCTCAAAATGTGCCCACAGTGCGCCAAGCACCTTGATTGTTCGCCTCTAATTTCTGTTTCCGCCTCGGCATTCTCAGCAACGAGGCCGTTTAGGATTTTCCGGCACTTCAGCGTCCCGAATACGTAAAGGTTCTGAAAATCTGCGTGTGGGCGGCCGCAGGTATGACGTTACCGTGTTAAAAGCTTTTTAAGAGTTCGTCGTTGAGTTTGTCCTTTTCTTCGCTCCCATACTTGATGATAACCAAACTTTCTACCCAGAGCATACAGAACTCTGTCTAAACAGCTGTGATTGCTAACGAGTGTTCTACGGGTAGAAATGAAGGCCACAAATTAAGGCGGTCGACGCGTCTTTTTCAACGCACCAGTTCCTCACAGCCAGACAGGTGCGAACAGAGTGCCAGCTCATGCGATTATATTTTAGCTCAAAAAAATGAATTATTAGCTTATCTAGCCCTGACGATGTAACACTCACACCCAGCAAAGAGCGCTCTGCCACCGACCCGCCTATTCAGCCTCCAAAGAAGAAAGCCGCACCCGCACCTCCAAACCCGAAGGTGTCAGAATGCTCGGAAAGCTGTCAGGCCTCTTCGCCTGCCGATCGACATCTTCCTCGAGATCACCTCCCACCTCCACCCGCTCGATCTCCTCCATCTGTCGCGCGCATCGCGCCACTTCGCACGCATGTTCTTGCGCACGGACAATCGGCACGCCTGGTTGGCTGCGCGTCGGACGCTGGTGGGCCTTCCTGAGTGCCCTAGCGATCTCACTGAAGCTCGCTATGCCCATCTTCTGTTTGAATCCATCTGTTCCGTGAGTATCCATGTTCCGCGACCTCTTCATTTGCTCACTTAGTGCATGTAGGGCTGCGGGAAAATTGGCAGACGTCTTCTGTTCAATCTTCGCGTTCGCTTCTGCGCGTCCTGCTACAAGGCCAAGGTCGAGACATATTAATGGTCGATGATGACGATGATGAGGATGTGAAGACAGTGTTACAATTTGTGCCTCATAATTGTACGTCTTTATTCTATGTTCTTTGTTACCTCTTGCTAACCTAGAGCAGATAGCGTCACGGATCCGAGCGTCGTTGAATATTTCGAAGATCAACTCCACGCCATAAAGGACGAGTACTACAAAGCGGAGGCTATTGGTGCAGGACATGTCTTTCGTGCGGAGAAGCAAGAAACGATGTTAGCTCTGATTGAGCATGGAACCCTAGTCCGCAATTTTTTGGATGAACTCCAGGAGCAAAAAGAACAGGAGGCGACGCGGCTCAGAGTAGCCCGGAAGCTGCAGTATGTTTATCGTGTATCAGTCGAGATCCACCATCTAAGTCAATATGCGCTTTTTGCAGGCTCGACGCACGAATTATGGCTCTAGGCTACACTAGCGACGAGATTCCAGAAGACTCCGTAGCGTATCAGGAAGAGATCAGAAAAACCCAAGCCCTGACCGAGCGTGGTAAGTGACTTGGTCTATCCCTCGAACTACCACCTAATTGATTTCTCGCACTCGCAGCGTGGAATAATATGGCAAAGAAAATGAACAGGCTCGCCGCATCGCGTCGCGAGGAGGTGTTCTCGGAAAACCTTTGTCACCGGCTCGGCGAGTGGGGTGCTATTTACAACGACAGGTTCCGCGGCGACTGGCCAGACTCGCTGAATGCCTCGCAGACGGACGCGGTGGAGGAGATGCTCTCGGAGGCGAACGCGAGCATACCCTTGACCCTCGTGCGCTTCGATGCGCATTACGAGCGCATCCTCGCGGACGTCGCCGCGCGGAGGGATGCAGCGCAGCGGGAGATCACCGATAACCTCACGGCAGTATACGGCCTGCCGACGGACGCCGCGTCGCTCTACCGTGCGTCCGCTGTGATACGCTGCGGCGAATGCGCGCAGGTGCTCTTCGCCGCGGACGTGATGCGCCACCTGCATGTCTGCGAGGCTGCGCCGGTGTATTGGGAGGACCGGAATTGGGGATACGATGTGCCTCTACACCAGGTAGCGAAGGGCCTGCTGCATCATGCGGGGCTTGCGCTCGACATTCGCAGTGAGAATGTCCATGATGTGGAGGGGGTATTGAGGTGTGGTTGTGCGGATATGGAGGTTCCTACGGGCTTTCTGGAGCTGGTATGCAATTTTTTCTATGGAATCGAATTACACCTTTTAAATATGGTATTCTCTATTAATCTAGGTTACACATCTATGGCAAGAGAAATGGTCGTACGACGAGACGTTCAAATTACGCAAGTACGTATTTCGCTGCTTCACCCGCTAGAATGATTCCTGACATCCGAAATGCGCAGGCCGCACGGTGGGCAGTTGTATTACGGCAAAAAAAGAAAAGGCAAAAAGCGAAACAGCAAGAAGCGACAGGAGGCGCTTAACCTCTTACAACTTTTGAAAGACGACTGTCCGTCCAAGGGGGAAGCGGTAGTCCTTCTGGAACTGACAGAGACTCTGTACCCTCGCAGCGTAGAGGCACCGCTGGAGGACAACGACCCATGCTGTCGCCTGTGCGGTGAAGCGTGTTACATGCAGGTCGACATGAGGTCTCCGGCCCAGGCGAAGTGGCATATGCAGCAGCAGTATGTTGTTCGGGTTCTTTTTTTTTTTTGTCTGCGGCTGATCAGTGATGACGATGTTTGTTTAATTAGGCATGGGAAAATAGAGGTGTTGGAGGAGTATCTCTGTCCTTTGAAGGACATCTTTCGTGCAGCTCAGGAGTACGTTGATGCGCATAAGGGTCAGATTATCACCACGAGAATGGCGAGAATTAGATAAATAGTGGTACTAATACAGGTGTTCCGCGAAGTTGCTGACGCTGTAATAGACAACGCTGAATGGTGTGTATTGAGTAGCGCACGGGCGTGCACTACAACGTGCTCGTTCCAAACAAGCGCGGCTCGCGGACCTGCTCGCGCTGCGCGTGAACGTGAGAGCAGCGTCGCGGAGACGCCGCGCGCACTGCGCCCGTGAGGGATGATCCATTTTTTGACTAAAATTGGGCAGGGACAGCATGGTTTGTGTTAGGCGCGACTGGAGCGTGCCAGAAGATAGAGAAGAGGAGAGCTCAATCCAAGCTCAAGCTTGAATCTTCCTAATGTTAGTAATTATATATTTCTACGTTTAGCAAATGTAACAGTACGCTCAGGGGTCTGCGGGAAGGCCACTGTGAAGGCCAGCACACTATCCGGCATCTTATACCCGGGTCTTCCGGTACTACTCACTATCTTCTCAAAAAAAAACACAGAGGCCGAACTACCATGACATTCTCTTTCTGTTCTGCAGAGCTGGCTTCACCCGTATCACGTTCAGCCCGAGTATGACGACGGGCTTTTCTACAAAGAGCTACACCTTCGACCCGCGTCCGAGCTATCCCTTGCTCTCCGTCGTCAAGCGATACTGGAAGCCCGACTCGCCGTTCCTCCATGACCCACAGGCGTTGACATTGGTCTTTGCGCATGGGACGAGCTTTGATAAGGAGCAATGGGAGCCGACCATTGATGACCTCGAGGCAATCGTGGAAAAGCACGCCAGTGGGACGGTGAAAATTCGGGAGATCTGGACTGTCGACGCCCCGAATCATGGGGATGCGGCGGAGCTTAATGCGGAGACGCTGAAGCTGGGATATGAGGGTGTTTGTGAGTTGGTTTTTTATAGTTCTGTGTGATAAGCTTTTAAGGTTGTATCATAGTTGGCTGGGAAGAGTATGCCCGCAGCTTGCATTCTTTCTTTCTGGGTTGGGTACTGGTGTCGATGTCGATTTCAGGGGGCACAATCTTGTTGGTATCGGCCATTCTATGGGGGCTGTTTCTTGGTAAGAAAAGAATCCTTACTTACTGTGACTAGTCGTAGTTGAACTGTCGATGAAATAGGCCATTGGCTTTAGGCTACTATCCCAAGATCATTTTGCAGCCTTTATTCTCTGCGAAGTCATGATCATGCCCCGCAAATTTGGCATCGCGGCTAAGATTTTCTTCGGGAGGCGCGGAAAACGTCGCGATATCTGGCCATCTAAGGAGGAGGCATATAGATTTTAAAGGCGCGCGGGATTTGGAAGACTTGGGACGATCGTGCGCTAGAAGCTATGTGGTGCGTGTTTTGTCCTTGATAATCGTATTCAGGAAGGGCTGGTCTGATATTGCGGTTGGTAGGAATATGGATGCGTGATCTGCCTACGGCGATTATCCTGACAAGCAGGGGGTAACGCTGAAATGCAGTCGCTGTCTTGAAGCAGTGCGTCTTTCTTTGCTTTTATGTTCTATAATCTAGCTCTGATGTATTCTAAAGGCGACGTATCGGATCCTATTGGATCTCAGAGGGTTTCGCCAACTTCGGAAACATCATAAAGCAAGTGCCAACCCATTTAATTTACGGAGCGATTGACGACTATATGTAAGTGATGACCGCTATTTCGTCTACTATCTTCTAACGTGGCTCGCAGAGCGGCGAAATCAAGACTCATGTGGTTGAAATTTGGCTGGAGGCGCACAGAATTGGGCTCAGTAGCCAGAGTTCAAGGCGCCGGACACTTGGTAAGTCACCCTCAATTCGCTATCAGCATAAGCTTACAGGGTTAAACAGGTGGTCCAGGTGAACCCCACTGGATTGGCGGAGAAGATCCATGATGCTTTAGTGATTATTGGGGGAAAGCCTAGGACGAAGCAAGAGCTAAGAGCCAATCTTTAACTGCCAAATCAATCAGGTCGTCCTCGTAGAATCATATTTAAATTATACTAGAATATGGTCGACGTAATGCTGTGATGATTTTATTTATTCAATTCCTCAGATGCTCATTGCATAGTACCTTGAGACTACTCACACTGGCTGATGTTCAACGGGTTCAAAGCATTTTCAAATCGAACACAATTTTATGCAATTCATAAACTACTAGCAGCCACAAAGAAGGGCGAAAATAACAGATGGTGCTCCTTCCGAAACGTCGAATGTAATAATAATAGATCAAATATGGCACAGGCTCCTGCTCACTAAGATGTTGAATAAATAGTGCGAGCGAGGTAACAGTGGTCAGATCCTGGGTGCCGAGATGGTGAGTATAGGCAGTGCTCGAGGAAAAGATAGTGGGACTCACAATGGTCAGATGGTGGAATAAATATGGTTGCGAGTGCGCTCAAGCAACAACACAGTAGGCGTTTCCGCTGCCACCGGTGGTCTCCTCGTGGTGGGGATGGACTCGCTTGGGAAACGACGCAGTAGGCATTGCCGGAGCCTCCGCCGTCCTCCTTGTCGGTGGGGGTATCGATGATGACGGGGGTGGTGGTGATGAAGGCGTCCATTTGTGTGAGTGGGTGGTTAAGTTGCGATGTGCGACTGGGGAATATGTGGTCTACTTGACGCGCTTTTAAAGAGATGGGACTCATACTCAGCTTGGACCCATAAATCGGCAGAAGCGCACAGTGTATAGGGGTGTTTTGGGGCCATGAATGCATATACGCTTCTCCAGGCCAATCTCGCCCAATATATTCCAAACGACAATAAACTTATTGTTTGGTAAAATTGCAATACAGCGGATACATCTTGAATATTTGAATATCCATCGGTACCGCAGTAATGTGGTATTACTGGCCATAATTCATTGGCTCTTCTACCGATTGTCTTTCCACAAGAGGAAGTTGGATTTACTTTCATCGTTCTCACCACCTATCTGCGTGTCCGATGAGGTATTTGACAATGAGAGAATTCTATTACATGCAGCAGTAGGCCCTGATATATAATCCTATGGTCCCTGTAACATATTCAGCAGCCATATATGTCTACGCGTCAGTGCCGACTTGTCACTGGCAAAGTACAGAAGCGCGAATTAGGGTGGGCGAAGACAATAAACGAGCGAACTAATTGCTTAAATGACATCTGCGCATGAACTGGCATGAACCCGATGTAGATATTCCCCAAAAAGGAGTTCGAACGATCGGGGTGTTCAAAACAAAAAAACCAGACAAAAACAAAACAACAAAAAGACAATAGAAAATGCAAGCGCTTCGGAGGGCCATGATCAAATAGCGCATATCAACAGCAGCACAAATAGGGGGCATGGCCCTGAGCTATCCCGCCATAGTTCACCTGCGTTCCTGAATCCTAGAGTGCCCGACCCGACCCATCTTGGATCTATCAGAACTGCAAAATAATAAGCATATAGACATTTTGAAGAGACAGTCGCGCGCTTTGTTTAACGCTCGTACCATAGTTTAGTCGAAAAATGACTTCGTCTACCGGCACTCCCTCTCAATATCCTGACGCTCACGCTCATTAAATCTCATCCTCTCGCTATAGATCATTTCATCTGGCGGACAATCCGCTTACAATCCGCGATCGCTTCCCGGGCCTCCACATCCCAATCGCCTCCAGTGCCAGACGCTCAAGCACCAGAGCCCTCCGTCTGCCCACCCTCCTCCCGCTCCCTTTGCTGGCGCGCGCGAATCGCGCGCCCAGCGCGACTAACGCTCTCCCGCCCGAGCTTCTCGCTGATCCACCACCCGATATCCGACACCGCCTCCAGGTCGATCGTATCGCCCGCCGGGCCCGACGACCCCGCGACGTGGTACGGCGAGCCCTGCAGCGCGTAGAGCACGTCTTCCGTGGCGACGTTGCCCGTGGCGCCGGGGGAGTACGGGCAGCCGCCGAGGCCGCCGACGGAGGCGTCGATGGTGCGCACGCCGCTCTCCAGCGCGGCCATCACGTTGGCGACGCCCGTTCCGAATGTGTCGTGGAACTAGTTAAGCATTAGTCAAGCATCTGAGCCTTGGCCAGGAAACGAAACGAAAGACTTGTACGACTTACATGTCCCTGAGAACCGAGAAATCCCTCTGTCAGCAAACAGCCTGCATGCGTAACCGCGAAGCAAGGACTCACAGCTAGATTCTCCACCGGCACGCCTTTCTTCACCTCCTCCAGCATCTCCTGCACCTCATGCGGCCGGCCGCGCCCCACCGTCTCCCCGAGGCTCACCTCATAGCACCCCATCTCGCGCAGCTCCCGCGCCACCTCACGCACCCGCGCGGGCTCCACGCGCCCCGCATACGGGCACGCGACCACGACGCTCACGTACCCCCGCACGCGCAGCCCGTGCGCCCGCGCCGCGCGCACGACGGGCGCGGTGCGCGCGAGCGCCTCCGCGACGCTGCAGTTCAGGTTCGCGCGCGAGAACGCGTCCGTGGCGGCGACGAACACGGAGATTTCGTCTGTTAGGGGCGGGGAGCGGTCGGAGGCGGAGAGGAGCGCGAGCAGGTCGGCGAGCCCGCGTGCGTTCGGGACGAGCACGGCGTAGTGCACGCCCGGGCGCTGCTCGATGCCCTTCAGCACGTCCGCGGTGCCCGCCATCTGCCGCAAGCATTGTTAGCGTACTGGGTGCGGGTCGCTGTGGGGAGGTGTGTGGTGCGCACCTGCGGCACCCATTTCGGGCTGACGAAGCTACCTGCCTCCACATTCATCGCGCCCGCGCGCACGAGCTTGTTGATCAGCTCCACCTTGACGTCCACGGGCACGATCCCGCCCTTCTCGTTCTGCAGCCCGTCGCGCGGGCCCACTTCGACGAGGTTCACGATCTGCTTCGGGGACGCGGGGGCGGTGTGCAGGGTCTTGCGCCTCAGAGGCGGAGCGCGGAGGGGGGTGGGGCGCCACCACCGCGATGCGGTGGATGAGACCGACGTTCGCAGAGTGGCCATGGGAGGGTATGAAAGAAAGGAAGAGAGAGGGTCGCCAGTCAACTGACTGACGGAACTTGCATGTGAGCGGATCGCCGGCCCGTTTGCAGTATCTATTTTTGGGGAACTTGAGGCAGAGGTTGAAATTGTTGGATGAATATGATAGTATAGCATCGAATGTACATCTTTGCTCGACGACTCTGCTACAGATACATAGTGACCAACTGCATCCCATGTTTCGCCAACTCGCTCTTTCGCATGGGACCATCCCGTTTTTGAACCTGCCGAACGGAAAATATGAGAACCTTTGATAAAGATGTGGTCATGATCATGCCTCGCAAATTGGTATCACGGCCAAATCGCGGCTACAAATTTGCTTTCGGGAGACGCGTGATAGCGCGTGATATGCGTATAAGATTTAAATTTAAAGGCATGCGGAATTTGGAAGACTTGGGCGATTATGTGCTGAAAAGCTATGTGGTACGTGTTTTTGTCCTTTATAATAGTTGTTTAGAATGGACTGGTCTGATATTGCGGTTGGTAGGAGTATGGATGCGCGATCTGCCTACGGCCGATCATCCTGACAAGAAAGGGGTAACACTGAAATGTCCTCGCAATCACAAAGCCGTGCGTCTTTCTGTGCTTTCATGTTTCTGTCCCTGGCTCTTTCCGGCCGCTAATTATTCCTCAAGGCGACCTATCGCGACCCTATTGGATCTCAGAGGGTTTTCGCTGACTTCGCCGACTTCGTAGAGCAAGTGCCAACCCATTTGATCTGAATCTACTCTACGGAGCGATGATGACTATATGTAAGTAACACCCGCTCTGTCGTCTAGCTATCTTCTGACGTGGCTCGCAGAGGGGCTGAAATCAAGACCCATGTGGTCGAGACTTTGGCTGGAGGGGCACAAAATGTGGGCTCAGTGGCCAGAGTTCAAGACGCCGGTCACTTGGTAGTTGCCCTCAATTCGGTAGCATACACTTATATGGTTTGAATAGGTGGTCCAAATGAGCCCCGAAGATCTATGATGCTTGGTTATCATTGGGGGAAAGTCCAGGATGAAGCAAGAACCCATTCACATTTAAAATATACCAGAATATGGTCGACGTAATACGGGATGATTTTTTTTTTAAGTCCCTTAGACACTCATTGCGAAGTATCTGTAGACCACTTAGTATCCAAATGAGAAGTGCTGCTGTTCAATGCGCTCAAAACAAGTTCAATAGCATGTTTCGAATCCAAACACAATTCACAAACTACAAGCAGCCATCAAAAGAAGGGCGAAAATAACAGATGGTGCTCCTCTCCGAAACGTCGAATGTAATAAGAATAAGTAGATCAAATATGGCACAATGCTCCTCCGAATCCACTAACGATGTTGACATAAAATAGTGCGAGCGAGGCAACGTTGGCTAGATCCTGGGTGTCGCGATCATTAGCATAAGTGCTCGAGGCGAACCTTAGTGGGACTCACAATAATAACAACGGGCATATCATGGTAAAGGCAGGCTGGTGAGTGCGCTCAAGCAACAACACAGTAGGCGTTTCCGCTGCCCCCGGTGGTCTCCTGGTCCGTGGGGATGGGCGCGCTCTGGGCCACGACGCAGTAGGCGCTGCCGGAGCTTCCGCCGTCCTCCCTGTCGGTGGGCGCGTCGGTGATGACGGGGTGGTGGTGATGAAAGAGTCCATTTGTGTATGAGTGGGTGTTCGGTGGTAAGTTGCGATGTGCGACTGGGGAATAGGTGGTCCACTTTGATGCGCTTTTATAGAGACGGGGACTCATACTCAGCTTGGACCCATAAATCGGCGGAAGCGCACAATGTATAGGGGTGTTTTGGGGCCATGAATGCATATACGCTTCTCGCAGGCCCAATATATTCCAAACGACAATTAACTAATTGTTTTGTAAAATTGCAATACAGCGGATACATCCTTAAATATTTGAATATCCATTGGTACCGCAGTAATGTGGCATTATTACTGGTGGGCCCATAAGTGAGTGGAAGCATACAGTGTTTATTTTTTAGGGGTGCGTTAGGGCCATGAATGCATGTATGTCTCTTCCTGGCCCAATATACTTCCAAATGACAATAAACTCGCGATACAGTCGATTGCATCCTTGATCGTGCGTCGGTACCGCAGTAATGTGGCCATTACTGGTCATAGTTTCGATTGGCTATTCTGCCGATGGTCTTTCCGCAAGAGGCAATTGGTTTTACTCTTCATTGTCCTCACCGCCACCTGCGTTTCCGACGAGCATGTTCACAATAAGAGATCTGATTGTATTTCATATTGGACGAATTTTACGGCCCCCCACAACACAGCATGCAGTGGGCCCTGGCATATAATCCTATACTGTAGTCCCTGTAAATGAATCCAGCGGCGATGTATGTTTGATCAGGGAGTGCCCGACCTGCCACCTCGCACAGAATACAGAAGCAGTGCGTCAGGAGTTGCCGATGACAATGAACAAGCGAGTCCAATTGCTGAATATGGTATCTTCCTGAAGGGTGCGCTTGTTGTGAATACTACCGAACGAGGAAGTTCAACAGAACGATCGGGTGTGTTCGCAAAAAAACAAAAACAAAGAAAATGGTGTTGAGCAAACCTTGAGCAAACAGCACGCTATCATCAGCAGCGCAATCACGGGTAGGGCTGTGACCTATCCCGCCATTTTCGCCTGCCACGGTCCTTGCTGAAGCACTGGGTGCCGCATACCTTCCGTCAGCATACTGACTTGAACTCAAAAAAGGCACCACCTTCCCTTCCGTCCGTCTGCGCTGTTCCGGACTCAACCGCTGGCAGGGGAGGAGTTCAAGCTTCAAGGTGCATATGGGCAGCTGCAACACTAAAACTAATTCTCTTCGTCAGAAAGTCATCGCTAGATCTCGACCCCAAGATGGGATACCTTGATGCGCCTCCCACCCCTCGAACGGGATAAATATATGGCCAGCCGACGACGACTCTGACTCGCTGAACATACCATGCGTAATGGCGGCGGTGCGCGGTTCCCGGCCAACGCGCCGGAGCGCAGCTGAGATTTGTGGGGGGGCGTCGGCGGTGGCGGTCGGGAGAGAGGCGGGGCGGTCGCGCACAGTCTGCTCACAGGCCCGGCGGGGCACAGCCGTTTCGAGCAGTAAACTGTCCTTAGACCGGGAAATATTGAACCATGCCCAGTGCTGCTGAGTGAATAATCCCACTGGGGGCAGGGCATCTGGGGTTGATGAGTCCTGATGAGTCGCAGTCGACGTAGTAGTGCCTAGTAGTGCGCGTGTTGCATTATAATATGTGACTGACTGATTATCGACTCGAATTAGATTTCGCCTTCAAGCCCGATGCCCCCTACTTGGACGCACGCAGAGATGGGGTGTGGAGAGGGTGGGAGTGGCTGTCGAAACCTTGTGTCAATGTATGGAGTGGCGTTGGAAGAGTGAGAAGGTGAATTCCCGACTTGGAATGCGTCGAACAGTAACTCGGGTAGCGTGAATCAATGGTATGAGGTCATAGATAAGCGAGTCAAAAACCGAATTTCGAAAGCATGAGTCGACCTACAAACTAAAAAAGCAAGGAGGAATGCATGGATGATTACTGAGATAGCCTGTTGTACGAATGTTCCAAAGGATTCTGTAAGGCATATGAAGTACATTTTGGGGATGCGGATTATAGGGCGTGCAATGTATGTACAAATCCAAGGGCTACCTACTACGGAGGACTGCAATAGGTGCAGTATTACTATTACAGAAGGGTGTGCAATGTGCATGATGATATGAAAAGGGCATGGGGGCCAATACGAGCCGGGAACCGTGGATATCGGGCGTTGATCGGGCGAGATGAAAAAGCAAATCCCTTTAATCCATTAATTAACCAACCACGTTCACCCCTCCAGCGCTCTAACAATCCCAAACGCCGCCGCCGCCGCGAGCCCGCCGACCATCAGCGTGCTCACCGCGCCCCAGACGTAGTCCGCGGGCGCCTGCGCCGCGCCGGTGATGCGCGCCTTGACCGCGCCGAACACGAGCAGGACGAGCCCGGTGACGACGGAGGAGTAGATGAGCGCGACGTGTGCGCGCGGGATGAAGAAGTAGGGGATGAGCGGGATGATGCCGCCGAGCAGGTACCCCATGCCGATGGTGAACGCGGAGACGTACATGCGTTTGTTGGGGATCTCCTCTGTGGGAGGGGCGGGGGTTAGGTGGGAGGGAGGGGGGGAGAGGGGAGTTGGGGGGGAGGGATGGGATGAGGAGCGTCAGCCAGTTGGGAGATAGGGATGGGATGAGGGAGGATGAGGAGCGTCAGTCAGTTGGGAGATAAGGATGGGAGAGGCGAGGGGACGCACCGAGGCCCTGGCCGAACTTGATAAGGAATGCCGTCAGCCCGACGTCCTTGCTCCACCGCAGCGCAGCTTCTTCATCCGCCACAGGGTGCCCGTTCTGGGCTCCGCCGGGGTGCGTCTCCTCCTCGACGTGGCGCAGCGACTCCGCGACGGCGCGGCACGTCTTCTCGTCGACGCCGACGGGGCCGAGCACGCCGACGACCTCGCGCTCCATCTCGCCCGCGCAGCTGTGCAGCACCCGTTGGGAGGTGTGCTTGCGGAGGTAGCGGTAGTGGTCGCGCTCGGCCTGTGAGGCGAGGAAGCCGCCGATGCCCATGGAGAGGGCGCCCGCGATGAGCTCCGCGACGCCGCCGAGCACGACGAGCTTGGACTCGCCGAGCGAGGAGAGGCCCGCGGTGAGCGCGAAGGGCACCGTGAGGCCGTCCGCGAGCCCGATGACGCTGGGGGTGGGAGGGGTGGGTGGGTGAGCAGCTGGGCAGGGTGGGAGGGGATGGTGGGGCGTACATGTCACGGACGATGTCTGGGTCGATGAGCGTCCGCTCCTCCGGGATGAGGTCTTTGCAGCAGACGCCGTTTTCGCGGGCGTTTCGGGCGCATTTGGCGGCGGGGGGAGGGGATACGCCGGGTGCGGCGTCGTCTATGGGCCAGACGGGGGGCTTTTTGTGTTTGACGAGGGTGTCCTGGCGGGGCGGGAGGAGGGCGGCGGTGGGGGTGGAGGAGGTAGACGAGTCGGACATGGTGGCGCACACCCACTTCCTTATCCAGCACCTCTACTTAAACTACCACCCTCGTGACGTCACGTCACCCCTTCGCCCAATGGCAACGCGTGTATTTCCTCTCCACTTGGCCCAATCGGAGCCTGCATATTTGAGAAAACCAATCAAGGCTGTTCGATTTCAGACTCGTTTGGCGCCCGCAGCTCTCGTTCGTTGCTCTCCGTTCGTCAGCACAACATCCCCTGCCCGGCCACCACTGTCCTGACTCCCCGCCGCGCTCTCCTTCACCCGGGACTCGCCCCAGAACGCGTCGGTCAATACCACCTATGTCACCGAGTCCGAGCCGTCTTCTGCCGCTCTCAAAATATCTCCTGAACCATGCGCGAGGACGCTTCCTGTAAACGTCTTCTGTGTTGCTGGGCCATTTGTCGCGATATTCGCCGCAGACATATCGCCGTTCTGCGTCACAAGAGGCTGTCCATCCTGCACGCAGACGCTGTTGAGCTCGTTCACTGTTCGTTCAGCACCCGGCTTCACCATAGCACGCTTCGCTCCTTCAACGGTCGCGCATTGTGCAAACGTGCGCTCGGCCATGCTTCTACGTCACTTTCAATTGACTTGTCATCAAAGATAAAGTGCGGAAAATCGTCGTTATCTAGGCCAGACGGCCCGTAGACCTGCATGAGACTATGTATATTCTGGTGAGATATACTTAGTATCATATACATATCGTCACTTAAGCTTCTGACGAGTCGCTGATGAGCGCTTCTTTCTTCAAATCGGGGTTCAAGTCCTAGCCCATCGCCCTTATCAGCAACCATCCTGATAAGCTTTTAGGCACCCTTCATCTGCATTGACTAGTAACTGGATTATAGTCTATGGCTTGACTATGGCTTTATAAAGCTTCGCAGGGCCGCGACAAGTGCGGCGGTGCCCACCTCCCGAGTCCTTTCACAGTCCGACGCACGGGCCCGCCGCCGCGAGATGTCCGGATTCCGCCCTCATCCGTGCTGCCCTCCCCCCCTCCGCTTCGTCCTCCGCCAGCCAGCGCTGCAGCGATACGATAGGCTTCTCGCCACCTGACGCCATCCAACGCTAATGGGATTCGCGTCTTTCAACTCCTGTGGCCGCGTACAACGAATCCGAATCGCAGGACTGCCCCGAGGTGACGCCGCCTCGTAGCTCTCGGAGTTGTGCGCCTCCTCCCTCAATGTTGCCGGCTCCGCCGCGCAGCAGAAGGACGGTACGCTCCTCCTCCCGCGATGCGCGGGAGCATAGTCGTGTGCTGGACTTGAGGTGCTGATCCACACTATAGGTAATATTGAGTCTATTTTGTTTATCGCCAAATATCATACTACTGTACCATTTTGACTGGTTGTTCAAATCATGCATCATAGTAGGTGCTTATGAACTAAACAAATATGTAATTTGTCATGGATCACAGTGGGGGTGGGCAATGCCTGTTTGAAGCCAGAAAAAATGTGGCTGTGTTTCTGGTTTTCCCATCTGCTAACTTGGATTGTAGAGTGTCCGCTGCTTTTCAGGACCGCAGATCTCGTGTTCGGCCTTACCTTCATAGAAACAATTTGTTCCTTTTCAAAAAGCAAACATTTCTGTCAAAGGAATACTCAATAGAATGTCTCCAAGTGTGAAAAGTGCATCATATCTCATCATACCCTATGGCC
>JACGCK010000164.1:0-99561 GCA_014925825.1 Pholiota molesta | reverse complement strand
TAAAATACTAACTTTGACAATACCTACATCTCACAGTGCACGCCCGCTGCTGACGCTCTGCACTCACCACCGTTGATTCCGGCAGTCAAACCAGCATGCCACCGTCAAAATTTACCTGCCGCTCCTCGCCCGCAAGCTGCAGCGCGCTCACGCCGCCTATAGACGTTATCGGGTTTGCCTCTGAAGGCTCGCCCTCGCCCTTGCAACCCCCTCTCGACTTTGCCGCCGCCGCCTCTCAAGCTGCCTCAAGCACATCGTCGATGAGTACGAGAGCCGCCTTGCTGGCCGCCAGCATGATGACTCCTCCAGCGCTGGAGGCTGCGGCACGAGTACGAGGACCGCCTCGCCGCCGGCCGTCGGTCGAACACCAGCGCGACGAGAGTATGTAGCTCTGCTTGTTCAATGACGGCGGGCAGCGGCACTTGCGCAGCACGCCCAAGGCACGCCACGAACCTCTTCAGGCATGGCAGCCCTCCCCAAAATTGCAGATGACCTATGCCCTTGGGCAAGCAGCGCAAGTTCAATTGAGACTTGTGTGTTGTGCTGGGCTCATAAAGGAAGAGCTCAGCTGGGCGTCATTCATATGCCTGGAGCGGCACCGAGCTTGCCCATAGCCACAATCGAGAGGGCTCGCAGCTGCCGTCAAGGGCTCGCAGCGCTGTCGGGGCCATTCCTCGGGGCCTCCATCGCCGTCGAGGGCTTAGGGTTCTCGATCGATGTGACACGCGTCCTCTTCATCTAGCGCCCACCACCACGGAATAGGCACCACGGATAGAGGACGCACGGAACGACACATGGATGTGTGACGAGCAACGAACGCCGACGAACGAACGATGAATGAACGACGAACGAACAACAAACATCCGCGAACGAACAAAGACTATGAACAGCGAACGGCGAAATGGAGGATGAGGACGGGCGAGGTACGGGATATCAAGTTCACGAAAGAAACCGATCCGTGGGCGTCGATATTGCGGAAGCTCGGGCTTCAAGTATGTGACTGTACGCGAACATCTCGAGCCGCCGCACGATTCCGCCTTGATGCGTTTTTTATTACTTTGATTGTATATCCTTTGACTCCCTTCAGGTCATTGGGACTCTTCGTAATCAGCCGCATGGACTCCTCATTGCTCAGAGTCCCTGCTCAACGCTTACTTTTTAGCATTCTTTTCTACTGCGCCCCCTAAGTTTCATATTCAATGACTCAGTTCGTAGGTTAGGATGAATAATCAGTCATTTATAATATTTTAGGCAGTCAATTTTACAGCCTTAGAACCGTTCTATTTGATTCTATGAGTACATGTTACGTGTCGACAGTCCCTTCATATCTCCATCCAATCGTCACACCCCACTGGCACCCAGCACCGATTTTGACTGCAACATTGTGAGTGAGGTGAACGGGTGGGGAGGGACTTACGATGTGGGTGTGGCCATCGTCACTGTGTCAAGCACTCCCGTTTTCGTCGTCGTCCTGGGGGTTCAAACGTTCACGTTGAGGCGGCGCAGTGGAGGTGAAGGAAGGTGATGGGACATGGAAAAATATTGATACTTGATGTCATCTGCGGCATATATAGGCAAGGCATAGGCTCAATGCATGCGGTATGCTGATTTCCTCTTAATGAATTGGTAGAACCAAAGTTCCTTTGTTCCTAACCTGCCCAGCTACTCCTGCAAGAATGTCAACAGAAGAACCGTACGTAGGCTTCCACTGACTGCTTGAAAAGTCCTTGACCTCTGAACATCTAGAAATCCCGTCCGGAGCTTTGACCTAACTGGTAATTCAGCATCAGTGTTCGACAGTTATCGACTGACCCTGGAAGCAGTGCTTTGCGCCCAAGGAACATTCAATCCATTATTTTCTACGTATGTTGTCATCCAGATTGGCGAACAGGCCAAAGGACAAAAGGAAGACACGGCATAAAGAAAGCAGTCTGGAATGAGACTCGGACATTGTGAGTAACTTGCTTGCTATGTAAAGTGTTATACACACTCAAGTTCACACGTTCCGTACTCTCAGTACCATTACAACTAGCATCAGAGACACTGTGATCAAGATTCGACTCTATCGCGGCTCTCTTAGGATGGACGTCATTCTGTTAGGAGAGACTGAAGAGCACTTAGTTGCCTGCGAACCCAGGAATATAGGCAAGAATGAATTTATTCTCTACTGCGTGACGGATTAATCGATGCTGACTGTGCGGTAGATATCGTGAAAGGCTTAGAAAAAAGTGGAAAGACAAGCGGTTTTGATATCACCTTTCGAATTGGAGACACGAAATTTAGGTGCTGATGTTCCCGTTGTCCTCGTGGGCAACAGCATCTAACCTTCTGTTCATTCCAGTGGCCATCGTTCTCGCATCCAAGCTCTGATCATCGGTGTCAACAAGGTTTGTAAAGATTCATCTCCGAGCATGAATTGTTTTAACTCGAAACTTAGTACCCAAAAATTCGCCGACTCAAAGGGTGTGTTAATGATGCACTTGCAATGAAAACTCTCCTCTCCGACCGATTTCACGTACCAGATGATCAGATTAAACTTCTTCTTGATGAATCAGCTACACGCGATGCTATCCTTTCATATCTTCGGGAGGGCTTTACTCATGCTGATTGCGATGCGATCATCATCTATTTCGCTGGCCATGGCAGCCGTATTTCTGCCCCTCCAGATTGGCCCTCCAGTGACCAGAAAATAGAGACAATCTGTCCGTACGACATTGGCCTCAAAGATCCTAAAACCCGCAAACGTATCTGCGGAATAGAAGATTATCGTTTCAATATACTTCTCCACGAACTGGCCGCCAGGAAAAAGAACAATAACATTGTTTGTACCCACTTTTGCATGATGAACAGTTCACCTAATATGTTATTCAGACTGTGATACTGGATTCATGCCACTCCGCGGGTGCTTCCCGTGACGATGACGACGCCCAGGGCGTTCGTGGCGTCGATACCAGTTTTCCTATCCCGTCGGATTGGAAGCAAGTTTTGGCGAGTGCGACGGCCAACAGAGATGGACAAGCGGCCATCCCCAGGAATTTCCGCTACAATTACTTGTCCTCCCATGTGCTTCTTGCTGCTTGTGGTCAGTTCGAGCAGGCGCTAGAGGTTGGAGACTCAGAATCCAAGCCGGGACAGGGTCGTTTCACCACGGAGTTGGTGAAGTATATTTATGAGAATCCTGTCGACGACGTGACGAATCAACAGCTCATCGCGCTATTGCCACAGTGGTCTACTCAGCATCCACAATGCGTGGGTCACCATTCCCACCGCATTCTCTTTGACAGCGAAACAGTCGGCACCGACGTCTCCTCGTATGCCTTAACTGTAATGGACGGCATCCTTCAAGTTGGGATCGGCAATGTGGGTGGTATTGTTGAAGGTACAGAATTCGCGGCATGCCTTCCCGATCGCCCCATGCTTGTAGCCACCTCGGTTACAGCACATTCTTCAATTTTGGCCTGCATTGGCCCCAACTACGCGTTCCCCCCTCAAACACGTGTCGAAGTCTCCAACTGGAAGCACCATGGTTTTACGCTGAAAATCTTTCTTTCATCTGAGTCCGATCCGGGCCTGTCTCGTGTCTTGCAAGATGATTTAGTCTTGCTGCCTCTCGCCTCTGGGTCACCCTCTGCGCTCGCATCAGAGATACCATGTCCTACTCGAAAATTCATCCTTACGGACTCTGAGCAGACGTCGGACATCAAGCTTACCATTACACAGTCTGACTCGAACTCAGCTGTTGAGGTCGTCATCAATAGATTGGATCCTCTGACCTCTACCTTCGACCCCTCTCAAACGGCATTCAAATTGGATAGGTCAGAGTTGCGATATCTGCCACATATCCTCAATCGTGTTTCCCGTTTTCACTTCTATCTCAGAAATTACAACCCCGATGCACCCTTTAAGGATCAGATTAGTGTTCAATTTTTCGAGCTCGCTGGTACGATGAATACTTATACGCCTCTTCCTGAAAATTTGTTCGCTACCCATTCCCGACCACACACTGAACCTGTGATGAACGGCCATGCCCACATCATCGAAGATCGTAGCAAGAGATATGGGTTTCTTATTTCGAATTACTCTAGTAGTGACGTCTTCCCCTACCTGTTCTACTTTGATCCACGAGGTTATCAAATTAAGGTGAGTGACAGTTTGGACAAGATCAAGAGATTTCAGGAATCAGTACTCACCGCATATTCATCCTTCAGAATTGGCACAGCCCAAATGAGCCTGTCTTGGCTTCGAGCGATTCTGCCCCGTCCGAAATGCGTGTGGGGTTTGGGGCTGGAGGAGGCTTTCCATTTGTATTCTCAGTTCCCAGCATCCCAAACGTCTCTTCCGACGCTGGATTCCTAAAACTTTTTGTGTCCACAGAACGTATACCTTCTCTTGCGCACATCGAACAATTGAACCCACTGAAGCCTCAAGACGGCGATCGCGCTGGGGATAGATCAGCGCCAATGGGTGGATTGTGGGATGTATGGATTGGGGCTATTACCGTCAGACGTAGGGAAGAGTGATTGAAGGAGATATTATCATAGGCAATTTTATTCGTCTACATCTATTTGGTCGTCGTAGGCTGTCCTTGTGTAATGCTTTGCTGCTGCTAGCTTTTTGTTGGCTTTTTGTCCGTCCAAAATCAGAATGTAAATTTAATACTGATCAAGTGATCAGGCCAGAGAGGCGTGTCTTAGCAGCTATCCAGAACACTGTTTTTGGGATCACTGCATACATACTACGTCCCAAAATTAAGAATCACCTCTACCGCATGGATTCTGCATCTTCTGCATCTGTTCGAGGCCATGGCGGCTCAGGAAGCGGTGCCTCCTCATCCGCATCTCTAAACCCAGTCGACACTTCCTGGTCCACCAACGACACCAGCCGGAAAAGCGGATAAAAATACCGCCTCCCGCTTCTATTCGTCTTTTCCTGAGGAGGCGCTGTGTATCCAGTTCGAATGCACGCTGACAGTGCCCACGTTCGCGGCGACAGGCTCGGTGGCAAGCCCAATCGCGATCGAGTTGCTCTCCTTTGTCGAGAGGTAGCGTGCGTAGGACGCAGTTCGGTGGACTTCGGAGACGATGACGGATCCCTTGTTAATACGGTTTTCCATTAGAAGGCGTCTGAGCTGAGGGTGGATATCGTATCGTTGTCCATGACAAGGATCGCTCCCTGGCAGAATCAAACTGGTAGGCCGCTTTGGCACTATGCGCAAAAGCAGGTGTTTGTCTGCATGGCAACATCTATGAGTACACTTTCAACTGAAAAGTCTCGATCGCATAGTGAGAACACACCCTGCCACAACGACCTCAAACTCGACCTGCCGCACATTATTCGACGTCATCCACGTTGTGCCCTCTATCTCATCCCCACCACATTCCTCAGGCTCTGGGATGTCGTACTCTTGCGCGATGCCCTCTGCGTAGATGTTGCCCTCTTTCACGAATATGCCCAGGCCTGTACGCCAAAATGCCCAGGATGGCCTTCCCTGTGTGATGCGCCCATAGTCGCCAACGCGGATGGGTATTACGGGGTCCCAGTTGGCGTATTTCCTGCTGGCGCGGAAAATGAGATCGACGAATACCCACTCGCTGCTCGGAGGCATGGCCGGAGGGCTTGGGGCTTGAAGCTTGAAGCTGAAGGGCAGTGACAAAGGCTCGAACCATTATCCAAACAGAACCATGCAGGAACCATGTAAATTAAACAAAAAATTTAACCATGTCGATTCCAATCACATTCGCCGATATCTCCGAGGCAGTTTCTGTGCGATTGCACACCTCTGCCCGTGCCCTAGACCGGCATGAAGGAGGACAGTGCGGGCGGGCAAAATGGCAGGGGCGAGGGAGGCGAGGGACGATGGATGGGTGGATGTTCGTTCGTCGTCGTGGTAGCAGCAGCGGTGGGAGATAGGCAGTGGAGGGCACCTGCGAGGAACGGCGGCGCACAGGCGAACGAGCGTAGAGCTCATTCGTCGTCGTCGCAGCAGCCAGGAGGGCGTTAGAGCGAGGGCGGCGGAGGACGGTAGTGGTGGTCAGAGCGTCCGCGTTATTGCTCTATGTAGGTTGAACATGAGAGCCAGCCCACAACTCTCGTTGGAGGGGAGGGCCACATGGCGAGGGTAGGGCGAGCGAAGGCGGGTTGGCGATGACATGGTACTGCCCGGTGTCGCCTGAGGACCAGGCGGCACTGCACATGCACCGGTCGGCTGTCGGTTTTGCTTGTGCGATGTGGCATAGGGAAACGGGGATATGTCCTGTGTAATATCTGCGCGCCCTCTACGAAATACGCTATTTTCGAAGATATCAGGTAGTTGATATGCTAGAACGTCTGTAATTGGTCTATAGTATAAGTTGGCGAATATAGGCATTTCTAAAATTCCACTTACTGGTCCTAGGAACATTCTAACTTTTAACCATCACGAGCTGGGTCGATACATAGCCATATATGTTCGAATAATGGAGATAAACAAGCTGAGTGTTATACTTACCCTCACAAGTTCTGGCAAAAAAAAAAGGTATGCATTAGTATTGCAGTTGTCATAACATAAAGTATGGCAACATTGTCCTTCCCATAAGTTCTTCGATGTCTAGCGCCAATCTAGCGCTAAACACTAAGTAGGAGCACCGGAGTCTGGTCGGGTCTGGCACACGGACGTCGTCTGGTCGTCTTGGACTTGGACTTGGAGAGAGGAGGCTCAGAGGTGACAGGTCGCGTCGAGGTCACGTCCAAGATTAGTAAGTAACGCATGCGTGACAATATTCTTGCAATCATTTTCTACCATGAACTCCAACGATCTCTTTTCGTTTCTCGACGATGCCGCAGAAGACGACGAAATCAACAACGAGGAACCCATGGAACAGGACCGCCCTTCTACCACCGGTGGTTGCTGTCCAAACTGCCATTGGCGATGACACGGACGCGAACATGGATGGCGCAGGACCTTCGGTACCCAAAAAGCTAGAATATCTCGGCCCAAGGCTGTCTCTGGATGACCTTGAGACGGAGATGAAGCGGGAAGTGGCAGCGAGTGCCGGTTTGACAGGCACGGCGTAGGAAGGCCCGCGACTAGAACTTAAACACCAGGTGAGTATTTCTTTCGATGCATGTAGATTGATACTCATGGTTTTATAGCTTCATCACCAAGTGGCAGTACCCCTTAGCTATAACTACACCCATCACGGTGGATTGATCCCCATCCTCAAAAGGCCATCGAGATCCTCTTCCAAGGTCTCATCAAGGTCCTCTTTGCCACGAAAACCTTTTCCATCGGTGTGAACATGCCCGCGAAACCGTCATGTTCACCGCGACTCGCAAATTTGACGGCCGAGAGTTCTGAAATATATCTTCTGGTGAACATATCCAAAGGTCTCGACGCGCTGGATGTCGTGGATTAGATGACCGCGGTGTGGTTATCATGATTTGCGACGAGAAGCTGGAGCCGGCGTCGGCGAAGGAGATGGTGAAGGGCGAGGCGGATCGGTTGGACTCGGCATTCCATTTGGGATACAACATGATCAAGGTGCGTTGGTTTACCATTTTTTTTCGTTGCGATCTGAATAGTTAATATTAGATAATGAACTTCTCATAGAAAGGCGACGCCATGGAACAAAACATGTTTTCTAACCCACTGCACAACGGCCCGCGCCTCTTGGAGCTATGCGCTCTTCTCCAAAAAGAAACAGACCCAAGAGCGCACTGAAGATCTGAAGAAACATAACTAGGCAACACAGGACGTGCTCGACCTCGAGGAGATCAAGTGCCGCAAACGTGTCAGGCGCTGGCTGGCATTCACGTCGACCCGCAGACATTGGCATGAAGAGCCGCGTGGCATGTCAGATTAGTTCAGGCGGGAACTGCTCGTCTTCAAAGGGGAGTTTAAATCTCTTTCGCCTGAGCAGTATGCAACATTGATGAGCTGCTTTGTATCCACGGAAAAGGTATGTTGTGCTGCGTGTCGGTGAAAAATAATGCTTACTATCGGATATGCAGAGCGAACAAGCCACGAAGCTGAAAGAGGAGCTCATGGCGCCCCTGCACGTGATGGAAGTTGGGCGGTAACTGGCAGGTGGAATCCAAGCGGAATCTATGGACGAGCGTGAATGGAGGTCAATGCAGAAGAGATGTGGCCATGGATGCATTGTCATTCTTTGGAATTCACAACATAGTGTCAGTGTCTGCAGCAAAGATGGTACGATTGTCGATAGCAATGGTTAGTGTGCAGTCCCTCCTTCGTTGTGAAGGGTTGCTGATTTGTTCCTGCGCCTATCAGGTACGACGCAGCGCAGGCGCAGCCAGCGCAAGCAACATCGACAACCACGCATTCCGGCGATGAGTACAAGACATGACCGTCTGAATGACAGCAAGAGTCCTGAGCTTGCAGACTGGGCAGCTTGAGTCCTTGACGCGTAAAAAATGTCTGGATCATCCACGTCGCTCGAATTGTCCAAGTTGTCCTGTCGCCCGCATTGTGGTGATCGCGCGGCATAGCTGTAGTAGCAAGGAGGCGATCCATCCATGCCATCGTAGCAGTGAGTATCAGAGCGAGTGTAGCTGCCGCGGCATACAGAGGCGGGTTCGGGTAGGGCAAGATGAATGCGATGCGCAGGAATGTCGAGGGTAATGGAGTACCGGGGATAGAGGCCTGGGGCAGGCTAAGAAGAATTTCTCAAGGTCCTGCGCGTCGTTCCTCTGTGTAGAGCTCTGAAAATCTGTGGCCACGGCACGTCGCTTGGACGGTTTCCTCTAAAAGAGAAAGTCGACCTCTATTCGTTCCAAGTGCTTTGCTATCTTTTATGTACAAGTACAAGGCCTCATTGGTACACCACATATGGTGTAAAATGTATATATGAGATCAAGTCTTTGACAAATTACAGAATTCAGTCACTGCGATGTCTTGGAAGAGACAATATTGAATGAACGAGATTAGAAACCAAAGTGAACATATGGTACCCAGATCAACAGCGCCTCTTCAGTGTCCCCGATCTTTTTTCGAAGATTCTGCGTAGCCTGATGGAGTGCACCAGCCGCTTTACCGCTGTCCAACCGCCGTCTAGCTTCCGAATTGGTACCCAAAATATTCAAATAAAAGTCCTTCGCAATTTCAGGCCCATACACATCCTTGATGGACCACATTGTTCCCACCACACTTCGATATCCCGCAGCCAGCATACCAGCAGCGAGATGAACCACCTCATCTGAGAGATCCTGATTTCCAGTGCTCGTCTGACAAGCAGATAGGAAGGCTAGCTCGGCATCGGGGAGGGTCTGCTTCATCATCTCGGAGAGCTCCAACCGACCGTCATGGAGCTGCACTCCGCTCTGCAGAGGTTCGTCTTCATCCTGAATCGCATGACAAGCGAAGTGTACCCAACGGTGGGATTTCATCTCCTCTTTGACTTTGCGCACAGTGGCGGAAGCATTCTCGAGCAACAGCGATGGATCAACCATATCCTTGATGGAATAAGCTTCTCGTTCTGCACCGGGAATTGGATTTAGGCCTGGTGTCGATGGCTGGCTGACTATGAGCAAGTTCATGGGTTTATCATCCATATTCGGAGCATCTTTAATCTTGTCAAGGAGAGCGCTGACAGTTGGAGTATAAGAGGAAACCACATAGTCGGAAACGCAAGGCCCCGCGGTTCCTGTCTCATTGCTATAGATGCCAGCAGCGTGGATGGGGAGGAACACGAGCGGACCGGTGGGGCACCACCAAATACGAGGTGGGTCGGAGTCGTTGGGCTGAAAAGGGTCATTAGCAAGGACACAATTTTAAGACGCAAATAGGATGTACCCAGTAGCCAAGAGCATCTAAGATTGGTTTTGCCACATATTCCCAAAGGTCGTGAAGAACCTTGTGCATGGAGGTGTCTCCTCCAGCGTGCAAGCGGTCCCCATCACGATCCACCTCCTGCCGTTGGCAGAGGCGATGGTCTGAGAGATTTTTGTGTATTTCATCACGCAGCTGAATTGCATTGCCAAGACTGAAGCTGTCAAGTGGGATGTGAATTGGAGAATCATGACCAGATTTCAAGGCAAGGGCATCACATCGACTTTCATCGATGTTGAAGATGATGATGGGACCATCCAGCGGTAAGCGACTGAGGAGCTTTGACAGCTGGGGAGGGAGAAGAAAATCCTCAAACTTCCGAATGCTACGGATCTCCTGGAGTAGCTTATCCCATTCCTTTGCCAAGCGAGTGTGGGTGTTTGCTTTTTCTTGAAGGAAAATCATTTGTGCTGCATTTTCCTTGGAAAATATGGTATGTTGCTCTTGACGAGATCCAGACAATTCTAGGGCACGTGCAACACACAAGAAGCGAGCGGCAAGGGAGGGGTAATAAGCATGCAAATCATCAATGGGGGTGCGAAGGTGAGCGAGCTGGTTCCATACAAGGCAGCGGCCCTGTTCGAGCCAAGATACAGCCATTTCAAGTTGGTTGTCATCAATGGCGGCAGCAGTTGCAGAGGCAGTGATGTCAGATACTTTGACGAGGGTCTGGTGGCGTTTGCTTATTGTGTGTTCAAAGCCGGCAACCTGAGGAAGAAGGTGAATTGCAACACTAAAAGCACGCAATGATTGTGGTCTATCGGCGGCCTGACGAGAAAGTAAGGCCCATTTGCGAGCTGCGCTGAGGCGTACTGATGGATCTCCAATGACCTGGGTAGCAGATTGGGAGAAATAAGAAATTGTTTGATACATATGCTGTATAATATGGGTAGTTCTGAATCGCCTGTCTGTGCTGTTTCCGAGGTTGTTGAGCCAGATCGGCATGTCTGCATGCCCCTCTGGAGTGAGCTCAACGGCCCTCTGTTGAGTGGAGATGGCACTTGCAATGTCGGCAAGAACCCCGTTGTGTTCAAAGCGGCTCTGGAATGAGAGTCCGAGATTGTTCAGCAGGGTCGGCATGTCTGCATGCCCCTCTGGAGTGAGCTCAACGGCCCTCTGTTGAGTGGAGATGGCACTTGCGATGTCGGCGAGATCCCCATTACGTTCAAAGCGCGCCTGGAATGCATTGCCGAGGTTGTTGAGCCGGGACGGCATGTCTGCATGTCCCTCTGGAGTGAGCTCAACGGCCCTCTGTGTTACGGAGATGGCACTTGCGATGTCGGCAAGATCCCCGTTGCGTTCAAAGCGCCTCTGGAATGAATTTCCGAGGTTGTTGAGCCAGGCCGGCATGCCTGCATGCCCGTCTGGAGTGAGCTCAACGGCCCTCTGTTGAGTGGAGATGGCACTTGCAATGTCGGTGAGATCCCCATTGCGTTCAAAGCGCGCCAGGAATGAGGTTCCGAGGCTGCTGAACCGGGACGGCATGGATGCATGCCCCTCTGGAGTGAGATCAACGGCCCTCTGCTGAGCGGAGATGGCACTTGCAATGTCGGCAGGATCCCCGTTGCGTTCAAAGCGCGCCTGGAATGCATTGCCGAGGTTGTTGAGCCGGGCCGCCAGGTCTGCATGCCCCTCTGGAGTGAGCTCAACGGCCCTCTGTTGAGTGGAGATGGCACTTGCGATGTCGGCAAGATCCCCGTTGCGTCCAAAGCGACTCTGGAATGAGATTCCGAGGCTGTTGAGCCAGATCGGCATGTCTGCATGCCCCTCTGGAGTGAGCTCAACGGCCCTCTGTTTCATGGAGATGGCATCTGCAATGTCGGCGAGATCCCCATTACGTTCAAAGCGCGTCTCGAATGAGATTCCGAGGTTGTTGAGCCAGGCCGGCATGTCTGCATGCCCCTCTGGAGTGAGCTCAACGGCCCTCTGTTTAGTGGAGATGGCACTTGCGATGTCGGCGAGATCCCCGTTGCGTTCAAAGCGCGTCTGGAATGAGGTTCCGAGGTTGTTGAGCCAGGCCGGCATGTCTGCATGCCCCTCTGGAGTGAGCTCAACGGCCCTCTGTTTCATGGAGATGGCACTTGCGATGTCGGCAAGATCCCCATTGTGTTCAAAGCGCCTCTGGAATGAGATTCCGAGGTTGTTGAGCCGGGAAGCCATGGATGCATGCCCCTCTGGAGTGAGCTCAACAGCCCTCTGTTGAGTGGAGATGGCACTTGCAATGTCGGCAAGATCCCCATTGCGTTCAAAGCGCGTCCAGAATGCAGTTCCGAGGTCGTTGAGCCAGGCCGGCATGTCTGCATGCCCCTCTGGAGTGTAAGCAATCGCAACATCCATCATTGAAATAGCCTCGTTGACGTCCTCCAACCTTCCGGATAACTCGAACCGCGTCAAAACGGAAATCCCCACATCGTTGACATACATCGCAAAATTTGCGTTATCAGAAGGTGTTAACGCAGCCGCCAACTTATAGGCTGATATTGCCCTGTTTATATCTTCTTCGCTACTGGTTTCGTCGTATTGTTGGAGGAAAAGATCACCGAAGGCATTTAGCGACTCTGGACGCTCTGCTAGTTCTTCCAGCTTGGCCGTGAACATTCTTGGGTCTTGCATTGCCTCGAGCATGTGCGCCCCTATCTGTATGGAGTCCGTAGGTAGCCCAAGTCCTGCCGCTCCTGCGCTTGCATTCACTATTTCTGCGGCATTAGCCTTAGTCAAAGCATAATACATGAAACGACTTACCGACAGTGAATTTCAACTGCAGTAATGGAGTATGTTCTTCCAATCTTATAAAATTGCGCTCCTGTTCCAAGTCTGGGTACAGGAAATGTTAGTTAATGTCTTTGTATCTTGAACAGAGATACGTACTGCCGTCTACTACCATGAACATTGCCAACTCATCTGGCGAGAAGGCAACATGGCCAACGTCGCCAGCATATTCTGATTGAACACGAAGGGTAAGGTCATCCATGCCCGAGTGCCTTTAGTATTCATTCAGTTCCCAATCGATAGTTGCGAGAACATATGAATACCCACAGCGGAATTTCCCCATCATACTTCCATGTTGTTGCAGCCGTCTTCGTCCACACGGTATCCTCTTCCCTGAGGCCATGAATAGTGACCGACATCCCCTGCAGTGCAGGATTTGTGGAATCTTCTGGTAAGCAGCTGATGGTAAGGTCTGTACTGTTGTGTGAGGGACGCATCGTCGCAAAAACTAAAATACTCACCCTTCAAGTAGCGTGGGTGGCTTGGAAGGTCATTCGATGTCGCATCTGATTTATTTTTCGAGTTTAATTTCAATATTTTCGGTCAGGGAGTCTGAGACATACCAAATTTGCTGCTCAGACCCTCAATATCTGGGATCTGACTCTCAGTCTAGTCGCTATTTAGTGCAAGGCTTTGTCGTTACGATAGACTTGACATACCTGAAAAAAATTCATTGCGTCATCCAGCCTTTTCCGAATCCCTTGGAGAGCGTCTTTCTGCGCATTTTGCTGGAAATCAGGCGAAATTGCATTGCGTATACTGATATCATCGCAATCTTTGGTGATCTGTTCAAGAGTCCTATGGAATCAACTAGTCAATACACAGAGGTATGGAAGTATGGCTAATGAAATCTACCTTGTAAACTGGCTCAGCGCTCGTTTGAGCTCGTCTGATAGTTCCGTTGACTGATCAGAACATGCTACGGCACAGGAGACCACAAATTGTCCTGCTGTAGTTGCAATTTGTCTTATCTCGTCGTTATTTGTGCGCCTTTGCTAAATAATAGGAATTTCATGAATTATCGAAAGTGAAAGATATAGCCAAGAACGTACTGCGACGTTCAGCAAAGTGACGACCCCTTCAACCGCTGTTTGGACCCACGGTATTGGTACGATAGCGCTGGCTTCCTTGACAATGTCGAGGGCAGCAATGCCTGCGGCAATGATTACATTCAGCACGTTGGATAGTCGGTCCGAGGTTCCAGAATTATCATCGCGTAGGAGTTGTGGGTGTGAAAACTAGATGATGTGAGACAGAATGCGATATCATTGAAAGTAGGGAACCGACCTTGAATTTGACGATTTCATCCACTGCGCGATTTAAAGCCTGCAATGGATCCGATTGCGAATTGCCCTCGAAATATACCCTACTGATCTCTTCAACTGTCCTAAATTACGATGAATACGGATGATGAGAACACAAGATATGCATACAGTGAAGATGTGGAATTCTTACTTGATCAAATGCGTTATTGTTTCTCCAGCCTCAGCCTCGCTAGCAAAAGCAAGTTGGATGCTGAAACGAGCACAGATCTCGAGAACAACGGTAAGCTGGAAGATGAAATAAGTAGAGACCAGTATGGATAATGTACGGATGATATTACCTCATCCTCCTCATCGTTATCGTGAATTGCAACAATGAGATCGGTAAGTCTTTTGAACTCCGGGTTTTCAGCGAGAACATAGGTCATCGAGAGGACGACAATATCTTTTTCGAATGATTTGCTCGTCACGAAATGTTTCTGTGGAGCTAAAAGAGGCAGGGGCGTATTCAGGGTATTCGGCGCTGTTGACGCTATATTGTTTTTCGACGGTTCTGCTGGTATAGGAATCAGAGGAGACGGGGGTATGTCTGGTGCAGTGGGCGCTATTGACCCAATGTCATCGTTGGCTGATTGCCAGGGTAATAGAGTAGGCGGAGGCTGAGGTATATCTAGCGCCGTTGGCATTTCGCCGTCGTCGGATGAGCGTGGTAGTATGGGGAACAGAGGAGGCGAAGTTGCCATGGGAGACCCTGCTCCAGTCGTATGCCGCAAAAGCGATTTTAGAATTGATGTTGGCTGGGAAGCTATTGCTTTACGATGTGGTTATTGGAGAATGAGGAAGAGTCTGTCGACGGATTGGCTGTGTCGCGGCTGCTGTGCGTGGTCTGTATCTGCCTCATGGCTCGGAGATTGGAGGAAAGTGCCGAACACCAGCAGTGATGGAACGAAGTCGAACTCATGTTGAACACGAACTGGGCGCTTGTTGGGTTTGAGGCGTTCGATTATCACCAAGCGACCACGGTAACTTCGTATTCGGTTTCCCAAAAATTGGTTCGGACTGCCGTGTTAGTCGCCTGCTGCCACGGCCGTAAAGACCCCAAAGGGGCCAGAGGGATGGAGTAAGTATTTTCGTTCTTGTAGTTGCTTGATCTTGCGCGAGGTCGAACGTCCACGCATGCTCCAGTGTCCACTGATTCTGAGTTTGAAAAGCCTCATTACATAAGCGTTCTGGAATAGCGCGAGGCATCTTGCGAGGCATCAGTCCCTTATCGAACGAGCGCCTACTACCTCACACTCGACGCTAAAGCTCCAAGGAAGGTTGTTTTCACCACTGCCAAGCATCGTCTCTCCTTTGAGGAGTCATTCTTACTCCTTTCTGGGTGTTCTGGACTGCTGATAATGGCGACTAAGTACTGACTAGAACTTGCTGAACTTGTGCTGAACTTCTACTATTCAGTAAGTATGTACTTAGTAGAAAACCAGTTGGCGCACGCCGCGCACCATGTCCGTAAAATTGAAACGATGTTTTGCATATTGGTATGCAGCACACGGTCTGTTAGTCATCAAACCAGTTCATCTTTTATTTTCAACCTTTGCTGATGTTTGATAACACGATTCATAAGACCCAGCCGATGCTTGGTGCGAGCATGACAGATTCATTACTTGATGGACCTTGTATGTGGTAGCATTCCCAAATGGATCTAAATTAGCGTAAGTACTTCTCGTGCAGCGACGTTATTGAAATTAAGCAATAGATACTACCACAACAATATCAAGAGGGGAAGGAAGAATTATTACATTATCCACGAAATGGGATATTTTGAGTGCACATGGGTGCTGCGATATGTAGAAGAAGAAAAAAAACACAATCCGTGAAACCTCCTCCTTCCCTAGATTTACAGGTATAAAGACGAGCAGAAAATCACCGAGTTCGGTCGCTCAAGCATCTCTGACGCCTTTTCAAATTTCTCCTTCAGTTCAGCATTTCCAATTACCTTCGCCGCAGCCGCCATTTGACGGAGGAGCTCGCCGAGGCGACGGAACACTCGGATAAGGCTTCCCTCGAACTGGTCCGTTAGCTGTTTTCCGCAGAAAAAAAAAAAGGGACAGGCAAGTCAATAAGCTATGCCAAGTAGAATTGGACGGAATGTGCACCCACCTTGCAGATCTCAGAAAACGACGCACCACGGCACCACTGCATAACGGCGTCCATGAGCTCAACCTTGAACGACGACACGTATTCGTCCTCATCGACTGGAAGCTTGGACTCCTTGGACACCTTCGCGATGCGCCGCGCGATCTCCTGCATCACGCGCAGCGGTGCCGCGAGTTCTTCTTTCAACTTCGTCGCCTGCTCGCTCTGCGTAACCAATCAGTAAGCACTGTTCTTTCTTCACACACAGAGCACATGAACAGAAAAAACACACCTTTTCCGTGAAGACAAAGCAGCTGAGCAACGCCGCGCACTGCTCAGGCGAGAGTGGGTTGAATACGCCGTTGAACACGAGCTCCGTCAGGAGCAGCTCGTCGCCCGAACTGATCTCGCACGCCACGCGGCCCTTCATGTCGACGATATCCGCAGCCGTGGTAAACGCCAGCCGGCGCAGGACGCGCTTGCGGCACTTGAGCTCCTCGAGCTGGAGCACGTCGTGTGTCGCCTGGATGCGCTTCTTCAGGTTGCGGATATGCTCCTGGGTCTCTTTCTTCTTGGAGAAGAGCGTGTACAGCTCCGGGAGGCGCAGGTCTTTGTGCAATGGATTGGAGAACATTTTTTGTTCCATCGCGTCGATTTTCTTATGCAAAGATCAACATCGTTCAATATCAATGCCCAGTTCCAACTGTAAGAAGATAGAATCAGCGTACCTGCACGAGAATTTTGAACTTGTCGTCCTTGATCCCCATATCCTGAATTGGGTCCAAGAGCGCAACGCCATCCGGGAATCGTCTGTGCACCTCCAGCACGCTCTTCCATATCGTCTCTCGAGCCTGGTCCTGGCGCAGGTCCTTGGGCATAAACACCCGGATGCGGCTGATACCGTCGAGCGTTGAGAGTAGGACAGGCACTACGAGCGGGACGCCCTTCTGGCCGGGGGCGCAGGGCTGCACGCCGCCGGGTGTTGGTGTGATGTTTGCGCGGTCTTTGGAAGCGATGCTGCCTTGGGCGCAGTTCAAGACGACGTCGACGATATATTGTTCGTGCGCTGGTATTTCTTCTGGTTTGGGGCCTGATTTGTTCTAAAAAAAGTACGTAATCAGTTGACGGTGGCGGAATAAGTAGAGGGATGAAGTACCTTGGGGGCGACGCGCTTTTCAAAATTGACGACGACTCCCCATCCAAAATCGAGATTCTGATACTTCACTTTGACGAGACGACCAGGCTGCAAGAAAGGAAGTGCGTAGGTGGGATGCGTGATGACCTCTCGGAAATCTGATAGCATTTGATCTAGTTGTTGACGGCAGTCATAATACTGCGAGACCAGTTCTTCGTCGGGAATGACCGTCGAGTTTCGTTCTTCTTCCACTTTCTTTAATTCTGCAATAATCTTTAGCGAACATTTCTTTTTTTGCGACAATGAGAAGCCCATACCGTCTTCAAGAACAGGAATGCCAGCACTGCTCTGGAACTGGAAGAAGCATCGTTCCAGCATGAACTCTGGGCTGATACCTTCTACCTTCATCAAGTTCAAGATCATGTTGTATCCCAAATGGAATGCCGAGTCCAACCGATCCGCCTCGCCCTTCACCATCTCCTTCGCCGACGCCGGCTCCAGCTTCTCGTCGCACATCATGATAACCACACCACGGTCGTCCAACCCACGACGTCCAGCGCGTCCGGACATTTGGATATATTCACCAGAGGATATATTGCGGAACTCTCGGCCGTCGAATTTGCGTGTCGCGGTGAACACGACAGTTTTCGCAGGCATGTTCAGACCGATGGAAAAGGTCTCCGTGGCAAAGAGGACCTTGATGAGCCCTTCTTGGAACAGGATCTCGATGACCTCTTTGAGGATGGGAAGCAGCCCACCATGATGGATGCCGATGCCGCGCCGGAGAAGAGGGAGCAGATTGGTGATTTGCGGTAGCTGGCGATCGTCCTCGGCCAAATTCTCGATAGCGTTGTTGAAGATGTTTCCGACGAGATCTTGTTCCTCCGTCGAGTTGAACTCGAATTTCGCCAATGTGAGCGCAAGGCCTTCGCATTCGCGTTTGCTGAAGGAGAACACGATGACGGGGTTGTAGTTCTTCAGCATGATCATTTTGATGATTTTGGATATATCAGACGGGCCTGTACACCTGTGAGTGGAAATGTTATAAATTGTTACAACGTTACTCACCTTCTTTCTTTCCACCCTTTTTTGTCTTTCCTTTCCTCCCTTTACCGCCTTTTGCATCCGCAGGATCCTCGCCCATACTATCTTGCAGCTTACCCATCGCTTTGCTGAAATTGTCTTCCCGGAATTCTCCTTTTTCATTGACGACCAAGTAGATACCCTCGCCGCCTGCAGGGAAAAGATAATGTTGAAGCGGCGTCGGTCGGAAATCGGTATAGACGACGTGACATGGTTGTTCGTGCGACTTGCAAATCCATTCTGCGAATTGCATTGCGTTCGGGATGGTGGCGGAAAGGAAGACATAGCGAACGGTGTGGGGTAGAAGGATGATAGTCTCTTCCCAGACGACACCACGCTCCTTGTCGCGCATGTAATGAATTTCGTCGAAGATGACCCAGGCTACTTCGCGCATGATTTCGGATCCACGGTATAGCATCGACCGAAGAATCTGTGGGATGTAGTGAGTCATGATCTTTGTACAAAATACACAATGTACTCACCTCGGTAGTCATCACCAAACATGTTGCTGAAGGATTGATAGTAACGTCTCCCGTCATGAGACCGACATCTCCAAATTCGGCCAACATTTCTCGATATTTCTGATTGCTTAGTGCCTAGAGAACTCAATGTAAACGAAGGCTTCATGCTTGGACGCTCAAACGGATAAGAACCTTGATGGGACTGGTATAAATGACTCTCTGTTTTCTATTGAGACATTGTGCGATGGCATATTCTGCTACGACCGTTTTTCCGGCACTAGTATGCGCAGAAACAAGGACACTTTCGTTCCGTTGTATCGCATACACCGACACCCTCTGAAATGGATCCAGTTCGAACTTGTATTCACGATCAGGCTTTGCAGGAGGGACGTGCTTGGATATAGGGATGTAGTTATACCCAGGGGGTACTGCCACTTGGTGGCGAACCTATAAAAGCACGGATGAGCATCAGTCTATGTGCATGGAAAGAAATACTCGCCTGGTGTTTAAGTTCTAGCCGCGGGCCCGCCTCCGCTGTGCCTGTCAAACCAGCACTCGCTGCCACTTCCCGCTTGGCCTCCGTCTCAAAGTCGTCCAGAACGACAGGCTTGGGCGAAGATAGCCTAGGCTTTTTGGGGACCGAAGGTCCTGCGCCGTCCATGTTCACGTCGGCGTCATCGCCATTCGCGGTTTGCGCATCAACCGCCGGTGGTGGGGTGTCTGCTTTTCGTTTTTGCAAACTTGACTTGGGAGGGCGGTCCTGTTCCATGGGTTCCTCATTGTGGATTTCGTCGTCTTCTGCGGCATCGTCGAGAAACGAAAAGAGATCGTTGGAGTTCATGGTGGAAAATGAGGAATATTGTCACGCATGCGTTACTTACTACTGTAATCTTGGACGTGACCTCGCCCGAGAACGGAGTCACGGTCGCGTCCTGGTTTGGAAGTGGTAGCCTGCTCTCGCACCGCCGTTTATCGCATGCGCTGTGCACTCGCTCGCGCTGTTTTCGACCCACCCCCGGCTTGTGGTCATGAAGTGGCCCAGTGAAAACCGGTTCCGTGCTCCTCTGCGTGGTCGCCGACTCGCTCGTCAACCCAGGACCCCGTGCTGAATGTCCGCCCATCCGCATTCCGGAGCACACACAGACCCGTTCCGTGCCCGTTTCCGTTCCGCCCTCTCTCGTTTCCACGCTGTTTTCCTCCGCCTTTCGCGCCTTCCGCCATCCCTCGCGCTGTCCCTTCCAGCCTCCGCATCGCTGCAGACGACGCGCGTACAACCTCACCATCCGCGCGCCCACAACGGCAGCGCCTCGTGTAGATCAAGCGCCATCGTGCACGATCGCTCAGCAATCATAATCCGGTACGTCTCATCTGTACGATGCGAGCCGGTCAACTCATCCGCGCGCTCTGGACAGCAACGACGATGGCTGCCGACGTCGTTTTCCGCGACACGGGGCGCCGATGAGTGACGACGGCATCGACGGGTAAACTCTCAATCTTACCAACGTGCTCGTCACAGCGCAACGTCATCACCCCGCTCACATCCAGCGGCCAACTTCGCAAGGACGCACCATCACTTACCTAGCATACGACCACGCACCACCGGCGACGGAAGCACGCCATTGACGCGTCCGCCGTCTCGTTTACACACAGCCTATAACGGTCCAGCACACCATGTCCCCATCCCGCCGCGCATTCGTCTCCTCGATGCGACAAGAACACCCTCCCGCCGCATACATCTTCCCTCAGGACCGGAGTACAACATCAGTGCAGCGAGATCAGAGCAGACGGGGCCGTATATCAAGTCCACCGCACCTCCAGAGCAGCAACACCACGGAACTTGATGGCCGGCGAGCGCGAAGAAGATATCGGAGCCCTCCCGGCGAGCAGCAAACATCCAGATCGTATGGATAGGCTGGGGTCGTTCATGCGCATTACGGCGTGCAGCAGCCAAGCAGCCCCGACAGCGCGCAGCTCTAGGTGTGTGGCGCTCCCCTCCTCTCAGTGTCACGCTACTTAATAGCATTGAGCTAGGCAACACGGCGGCCCTGAGACGATACCACTACCACAGAGAGCGCCCCAGGCCCGCACCATATACGACGCTAGGATATGCAACGAACGCATGGCTCGACTTTCGAGCGGGTAGGGGACGAGAGCACTGGTGCACAGCTGCGCGACAACGTCAACGAGCGCTGAACTTACCAAGAACTTGCCAGCCGGCACTTCCAGAGCGACACACAAAGACACGCCGACGAACGGAGCGCGCGTGACAGGAGACCTGGACGATATCGGCGCACATCGCGCGAGCGTCAGACTTCTAATCCCACCGATCGTGGTCCATGCGCAATTGCTCCCAGCTGGGTAGATTTCGTCTCCTCTCCGCTCCATCCAGCATCACGCTCACAGCAGTAAGCCAGGCACACCGGCGGCGCACGGACGACACTCCTGCAACAACGGCAAGGGCTATCTACGGACGCAACGAAACCACGCCGCTGGGATATCTAATGGACGACTCGCGGCGTGGCAGCGGCAAGACGAGAGCGGCAACGCCGCTGCTCCGCTGCAGGAAAATCAGCGAGCCCTACCCTGTCTGCCTGCACCGTAGAGGCCTTACTCACCGCATTACAGCCTTCACGCCGGTAGCGCCGTTTTCGCCCAGCGTCGATACGATTCGAAATCAACGCGCGCCGCCTTCTGCGGCATGCAGACGAGGTGGCAGAGGGCCCGGGGAGGGAGCCTCGTCCGAGCCGGCGAACGGCGCCGTAGCCAGGAGGAAAGCGCACGTCCACTCCCAACGAGGACGACGGCGACGGCGACGAGCGGAAGGTCCAGTCAAGGAGCCGATAGGATGCTGCCTCGGGATATGAGTGAGTACGCGCATCAGAACGTGCATAGCGTGTACTTACCGTCGCTTTTGAGGCAGCACCGAGGCTTGCTGACGCGGTTGCGCAAGGGCACGGCGCCGGCGTATCGCGCATAATCGGCCACGACGACAGGCCTTTCAAGGCGGCGGTAAGCAATATCGTTGCCGCAGACACGAGCAGCCACCTACTCACTACGCGTGCGTTCCAGATGAGCATTCGAAAGCGAAGGGCTTCTGCGGAGAGACGACGACATTAGTGCGGTGCGTATGCACTGCTAAAGGACACCGCTCACCTCATCTCGTAGATCACCGTTGTCGTCGCTCTGTACGCGAGGATGGAACGCGATCCGCGTGCGCAGCCAGGTTCTGCACGGCTATGCTGGCTAAGGTATGGTGCGGCGCGTTAGTATAAGATGTATCACTCAAGAATGACAAAAGCTCACTTGTAGGCCAGGCGGAGTGCATCACCATCGACGAGCGGACATGCCGGAGGGCAGCGCCGTCGAGCTCGGCGGATAGAGCGAGAGAAGAGCAGAGCAGAGAAGAGTGGGATGAGGAAATGAGGCGCCATCGAGCACGGCGGGATAGAGCGAGAGAAGACAGAGGACCAGAAGAGGCGAGGAGAGCAGAGCAGAGCAGAGGAGGGCAGGATGAGGGAATGAGAGGCATATCCGTAGTCTTATATAGTACTTGGTAGACCGTGTACGTACATAGAATGGAAACGATGTCTTTGGGAATAATATCTCGTCCAGGGTCCGCATACGCTAAGCGAAATCCGATCCGCATCTCCTCCTCCGTTTTCTCGTCCGTATCCGTTGCTTATCCTTACCTGTGTCTTGTAAACCATTCCTATTGCCAATAGGAAAAGCTCATAGCAAGCTCATAGCCCATTTTATAACAATCAAAATACAGAAAAGCGAGCTATTTATTGTGTTTTATTCAAGCGTGTTAATGAGTGTCAATAATGAAGTTTTATGTTTCTACATTTGCAAGATTGTGAACCTCAGCTGCTCAGCGGCCAAGCCAAATCGCTACCCACCCCCCAACAATCCTGAACCCGGTAAGACCCATTCCCATGTCGTAAAATACAGGGAAACGGCACTAGATTGCTCATTCCATGCAAGGCTCCGAACCCAAGCATCCAGGAAATGCACCGATTTGCAGGCGGAAAGTTGAAGCGCGCGATCTTCGCTGGCAACGCACCCGAGAGGACCCTTGATCGCACTAGTAACGGGGTTTGACGTGGGTTTTTCTAGGTCCCCGTGCCGATGCGCAATAGACTGGAAACGAGAAACGGGGTGGGAGGAGTGGGTCGTGCTCGGTACGGGTATCCTTGGCTGGCCTAGCCTTGCCGCTCCAAATTTATTGCGTACACTAGAGTGCTATTGGGGCTATGTGCTACTACGTGTTTGAGGCGTCCACATGGAATCTGGAGGGAGCAGCGGACGCGCTCAGATTATATCTTGATGCTGCCGTCGTCGCATCGCACATGCCGCCACATCGCTCCGCGCGGTCGCAAAAATAGAAAGAAACATAGATACTGTAGACATGTATGTAATATACAGCCATGATATTAAATAGATACGTTTTCTGGCATTTCAAATGGCGGATTGGGAGAGGAGAAGCGCGTCCTTATCAAGAGCTTAATATCCGAACGCCTCTCTCTGTAGTCAACTGTAAGTCCCACTTCATAGAATATTAGGTAAAACTAACCATCCCGCGGCCGTCTTCTCATGGGTAACCCAAATGTGCCAGTGCGCAATCTTGAGAGCATGCGTGCTCATACGGGCGCCTAAAATGGTGGCAGTGCAAACGGCGTGGCAGTGCGGCGTTTCATTGGCAACACAATGTACACTGCGTGCCAGCGTTTAACCTCGTTCGTTGGCGGCGTCAAGTTATCAACTGCTTCCTCTGCTTCAACCAATTGAAGGACAAACATAACGGTTATATTTGACGACCATTCTGTGTGATAAAATACCAACGCCAAAATCAACTCAATGATTTGGTAAAAAAAATGGTGTAAGTACTCTGTGATTAGTTTCAAGCGCTTCCACACCGTTGGATATGCTGTAAAAGTCTGTTTTACATCGTGATCTCTTTATACATTCTTTCTTGTGCAGAGCTCAAGAGGGGGGAAGCAGTATATTTCGACTCCGGCACAATGACGGAGCGTGCAGGCGATATGATTGATGTCATATCAAGCCGCTCGCAAACGCTTCAACCCTACATGTACCCTCAGTAAATAAGCTCTAGGAATTGAATTAAAAAATTGTATTTCGTATGGCTTATACAGCAATCTGTAGGCATATCTCGCACGACGTACATAGCCTAAACTTTGATGATCTTGCCACTTGGGCCTCGTGCTTCGAAAGTACTACCTTCCGCAAAGTTACGGGCACGGTGACTCACTGCACGGGCACCGAATTACGTTTGCCGAAGTTTGATAACATTTCCACTCGCAACACTTCAACCCTGCTAGATTACTATGTCTATTGTTAAAATCGTTCTCATGCCGAATTTTCGGCCAGTAGCAAAGCTTTCATTGGAATATATGCAAAGAATAGTTCACTGGGCAAGTAGCAGTGTGAGAGAGTGCGAATCACTCATCTACTTGTTACATTTCAATTATTCTGTGTATATTGCAATGCTTCTTATGACGTTAGCAAACAGAAGCGGGTTTTTGGATTTACGGTGGTGATTTGGGGATGGAGGTGACAATGTGGTTTCCATCGTGTCCGTGATGCGGCGCACGCCGCACACGGTTGTTAAATTATTGGCCTAATCAGACTCCGAGTCGGAGATACCTGCACTAGTTCTACAGAATGGAACTTACGTCTGGATGATGTTACAGGGTTATGTTACAAGGGAAGATTCCGTTTCCGAGGAATACCATGGAATGGATTGGTTTTGAAGGTTTAATTTGACTTGGACAACTGTAAAGAAAAAATATATATTGTCACAGATAAAATGTTATATAAAGAAACAGATTGAAGTCTTGGATAGGAAAGGAGTGCAGCGGGTATGAGAAAGGTTTATCCCTGAGCAGTGATTTTGCAGGGGTCGGGACCAGTAACTTTAGTTTGGGTCTAACTAAGGCTCTGGATTTGCCGTGCATTCCAAAGCTTAATGATCGGAAAACGAGTGACGGGAGACGTGTGAGAATTGGTCCGGCTTGGCATTCTGTGAGTATAAAGACTGGAAACTTGTGGATAGAATTTGTACCATTCCAACCCGTCGTAATGCTCAATTCTATCTCTGTTCTCTATCGACATCCCTATCTGTGACGGTGTCGCCCTATTCCAATGACTAGATATGTGGGTACTCTATTATATACCTTGGTTTCTCGCACTGATTCAAATGCATCTCTAATTTAGGCGCCCATGTATAGCAGAAGGTAAGCTTCTGATTTCATACATCCACGTCGCTTTTGTAGCTCTACATTTTATACCAGATGTCTACTTGATGGCTGTTATTTTATTACACCAATGCACTTCAAATTTGATTTTTGGATGTCCCGAGGACTGACCTATCTGTGAGTCATTGACTTTCCCATTATTTTACGGTTTTACTGATACTTTCCACTGTGATGATTGGGACAGCACTTGAAATTCGATTTTTGGATATCCCGCTGACTGACTTATCTGCGAGACTGCACCTTAAATTCGATTTTTGGATGTCCCACGGACTGGCATATTTGTGAGTCTTGTGTGAGTTGTACCATATTTATGTTCACATCAAATATTCACGCGGCTTTTATGTCAGCTCTCAACTCTAATCGATTTTTCGAGTTCCCATGGCCGTCATTCTGTCATGGATATCCTTATTCACAGGTCAGAATGGTATGTAATTGATTCTTAGTGTTTTGTATTATTGCGGCATTAATAAGGGGAGCTGATTAGATTTTTGGATTCCCGCAAGCACTGCAAACTGACATGGATGATGGTATGTGTTCAGGCTGTTTTATGTTGTTTCGGCACTGATTAGGAGGCTAATTAGATATCTAGAATTTCCGTGAGCAATGCTATGGTCTCATTATACATGGGTTTGCTCTAGGTGCACTCTGTTTGAATTTCGGCGGCTTATTTGAAAATTACATATTTGGAGTTCCCACGAGATCGATCACTTACAAGGTGGTTTCTTATGTTCTCCATGCTCTCAATCAGTATTCTGACTTTTCACAATACAGGTAGTCCCATAATGCGTGTAAATGAGTAAGTGTTTGGTTCCTAACTGGGGATTTTGCTTACCGTGGCATGTAATAAACAGGATTGTGTTTCTCGCGGTTCCTGATTTCGTGGTGAGTGAATCCCCTTGGAATGATTGAAAAAGTCACTTACTGGTTGCCTTGCAGATGAAGGATTGAATCCGAGTGATTTTGAGTTCGACGTGCGTGCAAGACCAATTTCCCATGAACTCCATCGCAGCATCTGCCATGTTCGCGCGAATTCATTCTGCTGCAAGGTGTGCACACAAACCCGCAATTTACATGGTGAGGCAATTGGATGGTGAGGCAATTGGATGGTGAGGCAATTAGTTTCATTTCATTGCAAAGTATCTAACTAGAGTTACAGAGTACGTAGATAGAGAGCGAGTACGTAGATAGGTAGATAGATGCGGGGTGCGGAAGACTTGCCCTTCGGGGGGGCTGCACTCTGCGCGCATGTTACCAGAATCCGATTGCGAGCTGTGACCTACGCTCATTTCAGAAACTTACCCCGTTTAGGCAATTTCAACACCAAAAACAGCCACATTAGCAGCCAAAACGACTCAAATCACACTCACCATCTCCTTCGCCGACGCCGGCTCCAGCTCTCGTCGCACATCATGATAACCACACCACGGTCGTCCAACCCACGACGTCCAGCGCGTCCGGACATTTGGATATATTCACCAGAGGATATATTGCGGAACTCTCGGCCGTCGAATTGCGCGTCGCGGTGAAGACGACGGTTTCGCGGGCATGTTCAGACCGATGGAAAAGGTCTCCGTGGCGAAGAGGACCTTGATGAGACCTTCTTGGAAGAGGATCTCGATGACCTCTTTCAGGATGGGGAGCAGCCCACCGTGATGGATGCCGATGCCGCGCCGGAGAAGAGGGAGAAGATGGTGATTTGCGGTAGCTGGCGATCGTCCTCGGCCAAATTTTCGATCGCGTTGTTGAAGATGTTCCGACGAGATCTTGCTCCTCCGTCGAGTTGAACTCGAATTTCGCCAATGTGAGCGCAAGGCCTTCGCATTCGCGTTTGCTGAAGGAGAACACGATGACGGGTTGTAGTTCTTCAGCATGATCATTTTGATGATTTGGATATATCAGACGGCCTGTGCACCTGTGAGTGGAAATATTACGAAGTGTCAGGACGTTACTCACCTTCTTTCTTTCCACCCTTTTTTGTCTTTCCTTTCCTCCCTTTACCGCCTTTTGCGTCCGCAGGATCCTCGCCCATGCTGTCTTGCAGCTTCCCCATGGCTTTGCTGAAATTGTCTTCCCGGAATTCTCCTTTTTCATTACGACCAAGTAGATACCCTCGCCGCCTGCAGGGAAAAGATAATGTTGAAGCGGCGTCGGTCGGAAATCGGTATAGACGACGTGACATGGTTGTTCGTGCGACTTGCAAATCCATTCTGCGAATTGCATTGCGTTCGGGATGGTGGCGGAAAGGAAGACATAGCGAACGGTGTGGGGTAGAAGGATGATAGTCTCTTCCCAGACGACACCACGCTCCTTGTCGCGCATGTAATGAATTTCGTCGAAGATGACCCAGGCTACTTCGCGCATGATTTCGGATCCACGGTATAGCATCGACCGAAGAATCTGTGGGATGTAGTGAGTCATGATCTTTGTACAAAATACACAATGTACTCACCTCGGTAGTCATCACCAAACATGTTGCTGAAGGATTGATAGTAACGTCTCCCGTCATGAGACCGACATCTCCAAATTCGGCCAACATTTCTCGATATTTCTGATTGCTTAGTGCCTAGAGAACTCAATGTAAACGAAGGCTTCATGCTTGGACGCTCAAACGGATAAGACCTTGATGGGACTGGTATAAATGACTCTCTGTTTTCTATTGAGACATTGTGCGATGGCATATTCTGCTACGACCGTTTTTCCGGCACTAGTATGCGCAGAAACAAGGACACTTTCGTTCCGTTGTATCGCATACACCGACACCCTCTGAAATGGATCCAGTTCGAACTTGTATTCACGATCAGGCTTTGCAGGAGGGACGTGCTTGGATATAGGATGTAGTTATACCCAGGGGTACTGCCACTTGGTGGCGAACCTATAAAAGCACGGATGAGCATCAGTCTATGTGCATGGAAAGAAATACTCGCCTGGTGTTTAAGTTCTAGCCGCGGGCCCGCCTCCGCTGTGCCTGTCAAACCAGCACTCGCTGCCACTTCCCGCTTGGCCTCCGTCTCAAAGTCGTCCAGAACGACAGGCTTGGGCGAAGATAGCCTAGGCTTTTTGGGGACCGAAGGTCCTGCGCCGTCCATGTTCACGTCGGCGTCATCGCCATTCGCGGTTTGCGCATCAACCGCCGGTGGTGGGGTGTCTGCTTTCGTTTTTGCAAACTTGACTTGGGAGGGCGGTCCTGTTCCATGGGTTCCTCATTGTGGATTTCGTCGTCTTCTGCGGCATCGTCGAGAAACGAAAGAGATCGTTGGAGTTCATGGTGGAAAATGAGGAATATTGTCACGCATGCGTTACTTACTACTGTAATCTTGGACGTGACCTCGCCCGAGAACGGAGTCACGGTCGCGTCCTGGTTTGGAAGTGGTAGCCTGCTCTCGCACCGCCGTTTATCGCATGCGCTGTGCACTCGCTCGCGCTGTTTTCGACCCACCCCCGGCTTGTGGTCATGAAGTGGCCCAGTGAAAACCGGTTCCGTGCTCCTCTGCGTGGTCGCCGACTCGCTCGTCAACCCAGGACCCCGTGCTGAATGTCCGCCCATCCGCATTCCGGAGCACACACAGACCCGTTCCGTGCCCGTTTCCGTTCCGCCCTCTCTCGTTTCCACGCTGTTTTCCTCCGCCTTTCGCGCCTTCCGCCATCCCTCGCGCTGTCCCTTCCAGCCTCCGCATCGCTGCAGACGACGCGCGTACAACCTCACCATCCGCGCGCCCACAACGGCAGCGCCTCGTGTAGATCAAGCGCCATCGTGCACGATCGCTCAGCAATCATAATCCGGTACGTCTCATCTGTACGATGCGAGCCGGTCAACTCATCCGCGCGCTCTGGACAGCAACGACGATGGCTGCCGACGTCGTTTTCCGCGACACGGGGCGCCGATGAGTGACGACGGCATCGACGGGTAAACTCTCAATCTTACCAACGTGCTCGTCACAGCGCCAACGTCATCACCCCGCTCAACATCCAGCGGCCAACTTCGCAAGGACGCACCATCACTTACCTAGCATACGACCACGCACCACCGGCGACGGAAGCACGCCATTGACGCGTCCGCCGTCTCGTTTACACACAGCCTATAACGGTCCAGCACACCATGTCCCCATCCCGCCGCGCATTCGTCTCCTCGATGCGACAAGAACACCCTCCCGCCGCATACATCTTCCCTCAGGACCGCGAGTACAACATCAGTGCAGCGAGATCAGAGCAGACGGGCCGTATATCAAGTCCACCGCACCTCCAGAGCAGCAACACCACGGAACTTGATGGGCCGGCGAGCGCGAAGAAGATATCGGAGCCCTCCCGGCGAGCAGCAAACATCCAGATCGTATGGATAGGCTGGGGTCGTTCATGCGCATTACGGCGTGCAGCAGCCAAGCAGCCCCGACAGCGCGCAGCTCTAGGTGTGTGGCGCTCCCCTCCTCTCAGTGTCACGCTACTTAATAGCATTGAGCTAGGCAACACGGCGGCCCTGAGACGATACCACTACCACAGAGAGCGCCCCAGGCCCGCACCATATACGACGCTAGGATATGCAACGAACGCATGGCTCGACTTTCGAGCGGGTAGGGGACGAGAGCACTGGTGCACAGCTGCGCGACAACGTCAACGAGCGCTGAACTTACCAAGAACTTGCCAGCCGCACTTCCAGAGCGACACACAAAGACCACGCCGACGAACGGAGCGCGCGTGACAGGAGACCTGGACGATATCGGCGCACATCGCGCGAGCGTCAGACTTCTAATCCCACCGATCGTGGTCCATGCGCAATTGCTCCCAGCTGGGTAGATTTCGTCTCCTCTCCGCTCCATCCAGCATCACGCTCACAGCAGTAAGCCAGGCACACCGGCGGCGCACGGACGACACTCCTGCAACAACGGCAAGGGCTATCTACGGACGCAACGAAACCACGCCGCTGGGATATCTAATGGACGACTCGCGGCGTGGCAGCGGCAAGACGAGAGCGGCAACGCCGCTGCTCCGCTGCAGGAAAATCAGCGAGCCCTACCCTGTCTGCCTGCACCGTAGAGGCCTTACTCACCGCATTACAGCCTTCACGCCGGTAGCGCCGTTTTCGCCCAGCGTCGATACGATTCGAAATCAACGCGCGCCGCCTTCTGCGGCATGCAGACGAGGTGGCAGAGGGCCCGCGGGAGGGAGCCTCGTCCGAGCCGGCGAACGGCGCCGTAGCCAGGAGGAAAGCGCACGTCCACTCCCAACGAGGACGACGGCGACGGCGACGAGCGGAAGGTCCAGTCAAGGAGCCGATAGGATGCTGCCTCGGGATATGAGTGAGTACGCGCATCAGAACGTGCATAGCGTGTACTTACCGTCGCTTTGAGGCAGCACCGAGGCTTGCTGACGCGGTTGCGCAAGGGCACGGCGCCGGCGTATCGCGCATAATCGGCCACGACGACAGGCCTTTCAAGGCGGCGGTAAGCAATATCGTTGCCGCAGACACGAGCAGCCACCTACTCACTACGCGTGCGTTCCAGATGAGCATTCGAAAGCGAAGGGCTCTGCGGAGAGACGACGACATTAGTGCGGTGCGTATGCACTGCTAAAGGACACCGCTCACCTCATCTCGTAGATCACCGTTGGTCGTCGCTCTGTACGCGAGGATGGAACGCGATCCGCGTGCGCAGCCAGGTTCTGCACGGCTATGCTGGCTAAGGTATGGTGCGGCGCGTTAGTATAAGATGTATCACTCAAGAATGACAAAAGCTCACTTGTAGGCCAGGCGGAGTGCATCACCATCGACGAGCGGACATGCGGAGGGCAGCGCCGTCGAGCTCGGCGGATAGAGCGAGAGAAGAGCAGAGCAGAGAAGAGTGGGATGAGGAAATGAGGCGCCATCGAGCACGGCGGGATAGAGCGAGAGAAGACAGAGGACCAGAAGAGGCGAGGAGAGCAGAGCAGAGCAGAGGAGGGCAGGATGAGGGAATGAGAGGCATATCCGTAGTCTTATATAGTACTTGGTAGACCGTGTACGTACATAGAATGGAAACGATGTCTTTGGGAATAATATCTCGTCCAGGGTCCGCATACGCTAAGCGAAATCCGATCCGCATCTCCTCCTCCGTTTTCTCGTCCGTATCCGTTGCTTATCCTTACCTGTGTCTTGTAAACCATTCCTATTGCCAATAGGAAAGCTCATAGCAAGCTCATAGCCCATTTTATAACAATCAAAATACAGAAAAGCGAGCTATTTATTGTGTTTTATTCAAGCGTGTTAATGAGTGTCAATAATGAAGTTTATGTTTCTACATTTGCAAGATTGTGAACCTCAGCTGCTCAGCGGCCAAGCCAAATCGCTACCCACCCCCCAACAATCCTGAACCGGTAAGACCCATTCCCATGTCGTAAAATACAGGGAAACGGCACTAGATTGCTCATTCCATGCAAGGCTCCGAACCCAAGCATCCAGGAAATGCACCGATTTGCAGGCGGAAAGTTGAAGCGCGCGATCTTCGCTGGCAACGCACCCGAGAGGACCCTTGATCGACTAGTAACGGGGTTTGACGTGGGTTTTTCTAGGTCCCCGTGCGATGCGCAATAGACTGGAAACGAGAAACGGGGTGGGAGGAGTGGGTCGTGCTCGGTACGGGTATCCTTGGCTGGCCTAGCCTTGCCGCTCCAAATTTATTGCGTACACTAGAGTGCTATTGGGGCTATGTGCTACTACGTGTTTGAGGCGTCCACATGGAATCTGGGAGGGAGCAGCGGACGCGCTCAGATTATATCTTGATGCTGCCGTCGTCGCATCGCACATGCCGCCACATCGCTCCGCGCGGTCGCAAAAATAGAAAGAAACATAGATACTGTAGACATGTATGTAATATACAGCCATGATATTAAATAGATACGTTTTCTGCATTTCAAATGGCGGATTGGGAGAGGAGAAGCGCGTCCTTATCAAAGAGCTTAATATCCGAACGCCTCTCTCTGTAGTCAACTGTAAGTCCCACTTCATAGAATATTAGGTAAAACTAACCATCCCCGCGGCCGTCTTCTCATGGGTAACCCAAATGTGCCAGTGCGCAATCTTGAGAGCATGCGTGCTCATACGGGCGCCTAAAATGGTGGCAGTGCAAACGGCGTGGCAGTGCGGCGTTTCATTGCAACACAATGTACACTGCGTGCCAGCGTTTAACCTCGTTCGTTGGCGGCGTCAAGTTATCAACTGCTTCCTCTGCTTCAACCCAATTGAAGGACAAACATAACGGTTATATTTGACGACCATTCTGTGTGATAAAATACCAAACGCCAAAATCAACTCAATGATTTGTAAAAAAATGGTGTAAGTACTCTGTGATTAGTTTCAAGCGCTCCACACCCGTTGGATATGCTGTAAAAGTCTGTTTTACATCGTGATCTCTTTATACATTCTTTCTTGTGCAGAGCTCAAGAGGGGGAAGCAGTATATTTCGACTTCCGGCACAATGACGGAGCGTGCAGGCGATATGATTGATGTCATATCAAGCCGCTCGCAACGCTTCAACCCTACATGTACCCTCAGTAATAAGCTCTAGGAATTGAATTAAAAAATTGTATTTCGTATGGCTTATACAGCAATCTGTAGGCATATCTCGCACGACGTACATAGCCTAAACTTTGATGATCTTGCCACTTGGGCTCGTGCTTCGAAAGTACTACCTTCCGCAAAGTTACGGGCACGGTGACTCACTGCACGGGCACCGAATTACGTTTGCCGAAGTTTGATAACATTTCCACTCGCAACACTTCAACCCTGCTAGATACTATGTCTATTGTTAAAATCGTTCTCATGCCGAATTTTCGGCCAGTAGCAAAGCTTTCATTGGAATATATGCAAAGAATAGTTCACTGGGCAAGTAGCAGTGTGAGAGAGTGCGAATCACTCATCTACTTGTTACATTTCAATTATTCTGTGTATATTGGCAATGCTTCTTATGACGTTAGCAAACAGAAGCGGGTTTTTGGATTTACGGTGGTGATTTGGGGATGGAGGTGACAATGTGGTTTCCATCGTGTCCGTGATGCGGCGCACGCCGCACACGGTTGTTAAATTATTGGCCTAATCAGACTCCGAGTCGGAGATACCTGCACTAGTTCTACAGAATGGAACTTACGTCTGGATGATGTTACAGGGTTATGTTACAAGGGAAGATCCGTTTCCGAGGAATACCATGGAATGGATTGGTTTTGAAGGTTTAATTTGACTTGGAAACTGTAAAGAAAAAATATATATTGTCACAGATAAAATGTTATATAAAGAAACAGATTGAAGTCTTGGATAGGAAAGGAGTGCAGACGGGTATGAGAAAGGTTTATCCTGAGCAGTGATTTGCAGGGGTCGGGACCAGTAACTTTAGTTTGGGTCTAACTAAGGCTCTGGATTGCCGTGCATTCCAAAGCTTAATGATCGGAAAACGAGTGACGGGAGACGTGTGAGAATTGGTCCGGCTTGGCATTCTGTGAGTATAAAGACTGGAAACTTGTGGATAGAATTGTACCATTCCAACCCGTCGTAATGCTCAATTCTATCTCTGTTCTCTATCGACATCCCTATCTGTGACGGTGTCGCCTATTCCAATGACTAGATATGTGGGTACTCTATTATATACCTTGGTTTCTCGCACTGATTCAAATGCATCTCTAATTTAGGCGCCCATGTATAGCAGAAGGTAAGCTTCTGATTTCATACATCCACGTCGCTTTTGTAGCTCTACATTTATACCAGATGTCTACTTGATGGCTGTTATTTTATTACACCAATGCACTTCAAATTTGATTTTTGGATGTCCCGAGGACTGACCTATCTGTGAGTCATTGACTTTCCATTATTTTACGGTTTTACTGATACTTTCCACTGTGATGATTGGACAGCACTTGAAATTCGATTTTGGATATCCCGCTGACTGACTTATCTGCGAGACTGCACCTTAAATTCGATTTTTGGATGTCCCACGGACTGGCATATTTGTGAGTCTTGTGTGAGTTGTACCCATATTTTATGTTCACATCAAATATTCACGCGGCTTTATGTCAGCTCTCAACTCTAACTCGATTTTTCGAGTTCCCATGGCCGTCATTCTGTCATGGGATATCCTTTCACAGGTCAGAATGGTATGTAATTGATTCTTAGTGTTTTGTATTATTGCGGCATTAATAAGGGAGCTGATTAGATTTTGGATTCCCGCAAGCACTGCAAACTGACATGGATGATGGTATGTGTTCAGGCTGTTTTATGTTGTTTCGGCACTGATTAGGAGGCTAATTAGATATCTAGAATTTCCGTGAGCAATGCTATGGTCTCATTATACATGGGTTTGCTCTAGGTGCACTCTGTTTGAATTTCGGCGGCTTATTTGAAAATTACATATTTGGAGTTCCCACGAGATCGATCACTTACAAGGTGGTTTCTTATGTTCTCCATGCTCTCAATCAGTATTCTGACTTTTCACAATACAGGTAGTCCCATAATGCGTGTAAATGAGTAAGTGTTTGGTTCCTAAACTGGGGATTTTTGCTTACCGTGGCATGTAATAAACAGGATTTGTGTTTCTCGCGGTTCCTGATTTTCGTGGTGAGTGAATCCCCTTGGAATGATTGAAAAAGTCACTTACTGGTTGCCTTGCAGATGAAAGGATTGAATTCCGAGTGATTTTGAGTTCGACGTGCGTGCAAGACCAATTCCCATGAACTCCATCGCAGCATCTGCCCATGTTCGCGCGAATTCATTCTGCTGCAAGGTGTGCACACAAACCCCGCAATTTACATGGTGAGGCAATTGGATGGTGAGGCAATTGGATGGTGAGGCAATTAGTTTCATTTCATTGCAAAGTATCTAACTAGAGTTACAGAGTACGTAGATAGAGAGCGAGTACGTAGATAGGTAGATAGATGCGGGGTGCGGAAGACTTGCCCTTCGGGGGGGGCTGCACTCTGCGCGCATGTTACCAGAATCCGATTGCGAGCTGTGACCTACGCTCATTTCAGAAAACTTACCCCGTTTAGGCAATTTCAACACCAAAAACAGCCACATTAGCAGCCAAAACGACTCAAAATCACACTCACCATCTCCTTCGCCGACGCCGGCTCCAGCTTCTCGTCGCACATCATGATAACCACACCACGGTCGTCCAACCCACGACGTCCAGCGCGTCCGGACATTTGGATATATTCACCAGAGGATATATTGCGGAACTCTCGGCCGTCGAATTTGCGCGTCGCGGTGAAGACGACGGTTTTCGCGGGCATGTTCAGACCGATGGAAAAGGTCTCCGTGGCGAAGAGGACCTTGATGAGACCTTCTTGGAAGAGGATCTCGATGACCTCTTTCAGGATGGGGAGCAGCCCACCGTGATGGATGCCGATGCCGCGCCGGAGAAGAGGGAGAAGATTGGTGATTTGCGGTAGCTGGCGATCGTCCTCGGCCAAATTTTCGATCGCGTTGTTGAAGATGTTTCCGACGAGATCTTGCTCCTCCGTCGAGTTGAACTCGAATTTCGCCAATGTGAGCGCAAGGCCTTCGCATTCGCGTTTGCTGAAGGAGAACACGATGACGGGGTTGTAGTTCTTCAGCATGATCATTTTGATGATTTTGGATATATCAGACGGGCCTGTGCACCTGTGAGTGGAAATATTACGAAGTGTCAGGACGTTACTCACCTTCTTTCTTTCCACCCTTTTTTGTCTTTCCTTTCCTCCCTTTACCGCCTTTTGCGTCCGCAGGATCCTCGCCCATGCTGTCTTGCAGCTTCCCCATGGCTTTGCTGAAATTGTCTTCCCGGAATTCTCCTTTTTCATTTACGACCAAGTAGATACCCTCGCCGCCTGCAGGGAAAAGATAATGTTGAAGCGGCGTCGGTCGGAAATCGGTATAGACGACGTGACATGGTGTTCGTGCGACTTGCAAATCCATTCTGCGAATTGCATTGCGTTCGGGATGGTGGCGGAAAGGAAGACATAGCGAACGGTGTGGGGTAGAAGGATGATAGTCTCTTCCCAGACGACACCACGCTCCTTGTCGCGCATGTAATGAATTTCGTCGAAGATGACCCAGGCTACTTCGCGCATGATTTCGGATCCACGGTATAGCATCGACCGAAGAATCTGTGGGATGTAGTGAGTCATGATCTTTGTACAAAATACACAATGTACTCACCTCGGTAGTCATCACCAAACATGTTGCTGAAGGATTGATAGTAACGTCTCCCGTCATGAGACCGACATCTCCAAATTCGGCCAACATTTCTCGATATTTCTGATTGCTTAGTGCCTAGAGAACTCAATGTAAACGAAGGCTTCATGCTTGGACGCTCAAACGGATAAGAACCTTGATGGGACTGGTATAAATGACTCTCTGTTTTCTATTGAGACATTGTGCGATGGCATATTCTGCTACGACCGTTTTTCCGGCACTAGTATGCGCAGAAACAAGGACACTTTCGTTCCGTTGTATCGCATACACCGACACCCTCTGAAATGGATCCAGTTCGAACTTGTATTCACGATCAGGCTTTGCAGGAGGGACGTGCTTGGATATAGGGATGTAGTTATACCCAGGGGTACTGCCACTTGGTGGCGAACCTATAAAAGCACGGATGAGCATCAGTCTATGTGCATGGAAAGAAATACTCGCCTGGTGTTTAAGTTCTAGCCGCGGGCCCGCCTCCGCTGTGCCTGTCAAACCAGCACTCGCTGCCACTTCCCGCTTGGCCTCCGTCTCAAAGTCGTCCAGAACGACAGGCTTGGGCGAAGATAGCCTAGGCTTTTTGGGGACCGAAGGTCCTGCGCCGTCCATGTTCACGTCGGCGTCATCGCCATTCGCGGTTTGCGCATCAACCGCCGGTGGTGGGGTGTCTGCTTTTCGTTTTTGCAAACTTGACTTGGGAGGGCGGTCCTGTTCCATGGGTTCCTCATTGTGGATTTCGTCGTCTTCTGCGGCATCGTCGAGAAACGAAAAGAGATCGTTGGAGTTCATGGTGGAAAATGAGGAATATTGTCACGCATGCGTTACTTACTACTGTAATCTTGGACGTGACCTCGCCCGAGAACGGAGTCACGGTCGCGTCCTGGTTTGGAAGTGGTAGCCTGCTCTCGCACCGCCGTTTATCGCATGCGCTGTGCACTCGCTCGCGCTGTTTTCGACCCACCCCCGGCTTGTGGTCATGAAGTGGCCCAGTGAAAACCGGTTCCGTGCTCCTCTGCGTGGTCGCCGACTCGCTCGTCAACCCAGGACCCCGTGCTGAATGTCCGCCCATCCGCATTCCGGAGCACACACAGACCCGTTCCGTGCCCGTTCCGTTCCGCCCTCTCTCGTTTCCACGCTGTTTTCCTCCGCCTTTCGCGCCTTCCGCCATCCCTCGCGCTGTCCCTTCCAGCCTCCGCATCGCTGCAGACGACGCGCGTACAACCTCACCATCCGCGCGCCCACAACGGCAGCGCCTCGTGTAGATCAAGCGCCATCGTGCACGATCGCTCAGCAATCATAATCCGGTACGTCTCATCTGTACGATGCGAGCCGGTCAACTCATCCGCGCGCTCTGGACAGCAACGACGATGGCTGCCGACGTCGTTTTCCGCGACACGGGGCGCCGATGAGTGACGACGGCATCGACGGGTAAACTCTCAATCTTACCAACGTGCTCGTCACAGCGCCAACGTCATCACCCCGCTCAACATCCAGCGGCCAACTTCGCAAGGACGCACCATCACTTACCTAGCATACGACCACGCACCACCGGCGACGGAAGCACGCCATTGACGCGTCCGCCGTCTCGTTTACACACAGCCTATAACGGTCCAGCACACCATGTCCCCATCCCGCCGCGCATTCGTCTCCTCGATGCGACAAGAACACCCTCCGCCGCATACATCTTCCCTCAGGACCGCGAGTACAACATCAGTGCAGCGAGATCAGAGCAGACGGGGCCGTATATCAAGTCACCGCACCTCCAGAGCAGCAACACCACGGAACTTGATGGGCCGGCGAGCGCGAAGAAGATATCGGAGCCCTCCCGGCGAGCAGCAAACATCCAGATCGTATGGATAGGCTGGGGTCGTTCATGCGCATTACGGCGTGCAGCAGCAAGCAGCCCCGACAGCGCGCAGCTCTAGGTGTGTGGCGCTCCCCTCCTCTCAGTGTCACGCTACTTAATAGCATTGAGCTAGGCAACACGGCGGCCCTGAGACGATACCACTACCACAGAGAGCGCCCCAGGCCCGCACCATATACGACGCTAGATATGCAACGAACGCATGGCTCGACTTTCGAGCGGGTAGGGACGAGAGCACTGGTGCACAGCTGCGCGACAACGTCAACGAGCGCTGAACTTACCAAGAACTTGCAGCCGCACTTCCAGAGCGACACACAAAGACCACGCCGACGAACGGAGCGCGCGTGACAGGAGACCTGGACGATATCGGCGCACATCGCGCGAGCGTCAGACTTCTAATCCCACCGATCGTGGTCCATGCGCAATTGCTCCCAGCTGGGTAGATTTCGTCTCCTCTCCGCTCCATCCAGCATCACGCTCACAGCAGTAAGCCAGGCACACCGGCGGCGCACGGACGACACTCCTGCAACAACGGCAAGGGCTATCTACGGACGCAACGAAACCACGCCGCTGGGATATCTAATGGACGACTCGCGGCGTGGCAGCGGCAAGACGAGAGCGGCAACGCCGCTGCTCCGCTGCAGGAAAATCAGCGAGCCCTACCCTGTCTGCCTGCACCGTAGAGGCCTTACTCACCGCATTACAGCCTTCACGCCGGTAGCGCCGTTTTCGCCCAGCGTCGATACGATTCGAAATCAACGCGCGCCGCCTTCTGCGGCATGCAGACGAGGTGGAGAGGGCCCGCGGGAGGGAGCCTCGTCCGAGCCGGCGAACGGCGCCGTAGCCAGGAGGAAAGCGCACGTCCACTCCCAACGAGGACGACGGCGACGGCGACGAGCGGAAGGTCCAGTCAAGGAGCCGATAGGATGCTGCCTCGGGATATGAGTGAGTACGCGCATCAGAACGTGCATAGCGTGTACTTACCGTCGCTTTGAGGCAGCACCGAGGCTTGCTGACGCGGTTGCGCAAGGGCACGGCGCCGGCGTATCGCGCATAATCGCCACGACGACAGGCCTTTCAAGGCGGCGGTAAGCAATATCGTTGCCGCAGACACGAGCAGCCACCTACTCACTACGCGTGCGTTCCAGATGAGCATTCGAAAGCGAAGGGCTCTGCGGAGAGACGACGACATTAGTGCGGTGCGTATGCACTGCTAAAGGACACCGCTCACCTCATCTCGTAGATCACCGTTGGTCGTCGCTCTGTACGCGAGGATGGAACGCGATCCGCGTGCGCAGCCAGGTTCTGCACGGCTATGCTGGCTAAGGTATGGTGCGGCGCGTTAGTATAAGATGTATCACTCAAGAATGACAAAAGCTCACTTGTAGGCCAGGCGGAGTGCATCACCATCGACGAGCGGACATGCGGAGGGCAGCGCCGTCGAGCTCGGCGGATAGAGCGAGAGAAGAGCAGAGCAGAGAAGAGTGGGATGAGGAAATGAGGCGCCATCGAGCACGGCGGGATAGAGCGAGAGAAGACAGAGGACCAGAAGAGGCGAGGAGAGCAGAGCAGAGCAGAGGAGGCAGGATGAGGGAATGAGAGGCATATCCGTAGTCTTATATAGTACTTGGTAGACCGTGTACGTACATAGAATGGAAACGATGTCTTTGGGAATAATATCTCGTCCAGGGTCCGCATACGCTAAGCGAAATCCGATCCGCATCTCCTCCTCCGTTTTCTCGTCCGTATCCGTTGCTTATCCTTACCTGTGTCTTGTAAACCATTCCTATTGCCAATAGGAAAGCTCATAGCAAGCTCATAGCCCATTTTATAACAATCAAAATACAGAAAAGCGAGCTATTTATTGTGTTTTATTCAAGCGTGTTAATGAGTGTCAATAATGAAGTTTATGTTTCTACATTTGCAAGATTGTGAACCTCAGCTGCTCAGCGGCCAAGCCAAATCGCTACCCACCCCCCAACAATCCTGAACCCGGTAAGACCCATTCCATGTCGTAAAATACAGGGAAACGGCACTAGATTGCTCATTCCATGCAAGGCTCCGAACCAAGCATCCAGGAAATGCACCGATTTGCAGGCGGAAAGTTGAAGCGCGCGATCTTCGCTGGCAACGCACCCGAGAGGACCCTTGATCGCACTAGTAACGGGGTTTGACGTGGGTTTTTCTAGGTCCCCGTGCGATGCGCAATAGACTGGAAACGAGAAACGGGGTGGGAGGAGTGGTCGTGCTCGGTACGGGTATCCTTGGCTGGCCTAGCCTTGCCGCTCCAAATTTATTGCGTACACTAGAGTGCTATTGGGGCTATGTGCTACTACGTGTTTGAGGCGTCCACATGGAATCTGGGAGGGAGCAGCGGGACGCGCTCAGATTATATCTTGATGCTGCCGTCGTCGCATCGCACATGCCGCCACATCGCTCCGCGCGGTCGCAAAAATAGAAAGAAACATAGATACTGTAGACATGTATGTAATATACAGCCATGATATTAAATAGATACGTTTTCTGCATTTCAAATGGCGGATTGGGAGAGGAGAAGCGCGTCCTTATCAAAGAGCTTAATATCCGAACGCCTCTCTCTGTAGTCAACTGTAAGTCCCACTTCATAGAATATTAGGTAAAACTAACCATCCCCGCGGCCGTCTTCTCATGGGTAACCCAAATGTGCCAGTGCGCAATCTTGAGAGCATGCGTGCTCATACGGGCGCCTAAAATGGTGGCAGTGCAAACGGCGTGGCAGTGCGGCGTTTCATTGGCAACACAATGTACACTGCGTGCCAGCGTTTAACCTCGTTCGTTGGCGGCGTCAAGTTATCAACTGCTTCCTCTGCTTCAACCCAATTGAAGGACAAACATAACGGTTATATTTGACGACCATTCTGTGTGATAAAATACCAAACGCCAAAATCAACTCAATGATTTGTAAAAAAATGGTGTAAGTACTCTGTGATTAGTTTCAAGCGCTTCCACACCCGTTGGATATGCTGTAAAAGTCTGTTTTACATCGTGATCTCTTTATACATTCTTTCTTGTGCAGAGCTCAAGAGGGGGGAAGCAGTATATTTCGACTCCGGCACAATGACGGAGCGTGCAGGCGATATGATTGATGTCATATCAAGCCGCTCGCAACGCTTCAACCCTACATGTACCCTCAGTAAATAAGCTCTAGGAATTGAATTAAAAAATTGTATTTCGTATGGCTTATACAGCAATCTGTAGGCATATCTCGCACGACGTACATAGCCTAAACTTTGATGATCTTGCCACTTGGGCCTCGTGCTTCGAAAGTACTACCTTCCGCAAAGTTACGGGCACGGTGACTCACTGCACGGGCACCGAATTACGTTTGCCGAAGTTTGATAACATTTCCACTCGCAACACTTCAACCCTGCTAGATTACTATGTCTATTGTTAAAATCGTTCTCATGCCGAATTTCGGCCAGTAGCAAAGCTTTCATTGGAATATATGCAAAGAATAGTTCACTGGGCAAGTAGCAGTGTGAGAGAGTGCGAATCACTCATCTACTTGTTACATTTCAATTATTCTGTGTATATTGGCAATGCTTCTTATGACGTTAGCAACAGAAGCGGGTTTTTGGATTTACGGTGGTGATTTGGGGATGGAGGTGACAATGTGGTTTCCATCGTGTCCGTGATGCGGCGCACGCCGCACACGGTTGTTAAATTATTGGCCTAATCAGACTCCGAGTCGGAGATACCTGCACTAGTTCTACAGAATGGAACTTACGTCTGGATGATGTTACAGGGTTATGTTACAAGGGAAGATCCGTTTCCGAGGAATACCATGGAATGGATTGGTTTTGAAGGTTTAATTTGACTTGGACAACTGTAAAGAAAAATATATATTGTCACAGATAAAATGTTATATAAAGAAACAGATTGAAGTCTTGGATAGGAAAGGAGTGCAGACGGGTATGAGAAAGGTTTATCCCTGAGCAGTGATTTTGCAGGGGTCGGGACCAGTAACTTTAGTTTGGGTCTAACTAAGGCTCTGGATTTGCCGTGCATTCCAAAGCTTAATGATCGGAAAACGAGTGACGGGAGACGTGTGAGAATTGGTCCGGCTTGGCATTCTGTGAGTATAAAGACTGGAAACTTGTGGATAGAATTTGTACCATTCCAACCCGTCGTAATGCTCAATTCTATCTCTGTTCTCTATCGACATCCCTATCTGTGACGGTGTCGCCCTATTCCAATGACTAGATATGTGGGTACTCTATTATATACCTTGGTTTCTCGCACTGATTCAAATGCATCTCTAATTTAGGCGCCCATGTATAGCAGAAGGTAAGCTTCTGATTTCATACATCCACGTCGCTTTTGTAGCTCTACATTTTATACCAGATGTCTACTTGATGGCTGTTATTTTATTACACCAATGCACTTCAAATTTGATTTTTGGATGTCCCGAGACTGACCTATCTGTGAGTCATTGACTTTCCATTATTTTACGGTTTTACTGATACTTTCCACTGTGATGATTGACAGCACTTGAAATTCGATTTTTGGATATCCCGCTGACTGACTTATCTGCGAGACTGCACCTTAAATTCGATTTTTGGATGTCCCACGGACTGGCATATTTGTGAGTCTTGTGTGAGTTGTACCCATATTTTATGTTCACATCAAATATTCACGCGGCTTTTATGTCAGCTCTCAACTCTAACTCGATTTTTCGAGTTCCCATGGCCGTCATTCTGTCATGGGATATCCTTATTCACAGGTCAGAATGGTATGTAATTGATTCTTAGTGTTTTGTATTATTGCGGCATTAATAAGGGAGCTGATTAGATTTTTGGATTCCCGCAAGCACTGCAAACTGACATGGATGATGGTATGTGTTCAGGCTGTTTTATGTTGTTTCGGCACTGATTAGGAGGCTAATTAGATATCTAGAATTTCCGTGAGCAATGCTATGGTCTCATTATACATGGGTTTGCTCTAGGTGCACTCTGTTTGAATTTCGGCGGCTTATTTGAAAATTACATATTTGGAGTTCCCACGAGATCGATCACTTACAAGGTGGTTTCTTATGTTCTCCATGCTCTCAATCAGTATTCTGACTTTTCACAATACAGTAGTCCCATAATGCGTGTAAATGAGTAAGTGTTTGGTTCCTAAACTGGGGATTTTTGCTTACCGTGGCATGTAATAAACAGGATTTGTGTTTCTCGCGGTTCCTGATTTTCGTGGTGAGTGAATCCCCTTGGAATGATTGAAAAAGTCACTTACTGGTTGCCTTGCAGATGAAAGGATTGAATTCCGAGTGATTTTGAGTTCGACGTGCGTGCAAGACCAATTTCCCATGAACTCCATCGCAGCATCTGCCCATGTTCGCGCGAATTCATTCTGCTGCAAGGTGTGCACACAAACCCCGCAATTTACATGGTGAGGCAATTGGATGGTGAGGCAATTGGATGGTGAGGCAATTAGTTTCATTTCATTGCAAAGTATCTAACTAGAGTTACAGAGTACGTAGATAGAAGCGAGTACGTAGATAGTAGATAGATGCGGGGTGCGGAAGACTTGCCCTTCGGGGGGGCTGCACTCTGCGCGCATGTTACCAGAATCCGATTGCGAGCTGTGACCTACGCTCATTTCAGAAAACTTACCCCCGTTTAAGGCAATTTCAACACCAAAAACAGCCACATTAGCAGCCAAAAACGACTCAAAATCACACTCACCATCTCCTTCGCCGACGCCGGCTCCAGCTTCTCGTCGCACATCATGATAACCACACCACGGTCGTCCAACCCACGACGTCCAGCGCGTCCGGACATTTGGATATATTCACCAGAGGATATATTGCGGAACTCTCGGCCGTCGAATTTGCGCGTCGCGGTGAAGACGACGGTTTTCGCGGGCATGTTCAGACCGATGGAAAAGGTCTCCGTGGCGAAGAGGACCTTGATGAGACCTTCTTGGAAAGGATCTCGATGACCTCTTTCAGGATGGGGAGCAGCCCACCGTGATGGATGCCGATGCCGCGCCGGAGAAGAGGGAAGAATTGGTGATTTGCGGTAGCTGGCGATCGTCCTCGGCCAAATTTTCGATCGCGTTGTTGAAGATGTTTCCGACGAGATCTTGCTCCTCCGTCGAGTTGAACTCGAATTCGCCAATGTGAGCGCAAGGCCTTCGCATTCGCGTTTGCTGAAGGAGAACACGATGACGGGGTTGTAGTTCTTCAGCATGATCATTTTTGATGATTTTGGATATATCAGACGGGCCTGTGCACCTGTGAGTGGAATATTACGAAGTGTCAGGACGTTACTCACCTTCTTTCTTTCCACCCTTTTTTGTCTTTCCTTTCCTCCCTTTACCGCCTTTTGCGTCCGCAGGATCCTCGCCCATGCTGTCTTGCAGCTTCCCCATGGCTTTGCTGAAATTGTCTTCCCGGAATTCTCCTTTTTCATTTACGACCAAGTAGATACCCTCGCCGCCTGCAGGGAAAAGATAATGTTGAAGCGGCGTCGGTCGGAAATCGGTATAGACGACGTGACATGGTTGTTCGTGCGACTTGCAAATCCATTCTGCGAATTGCATTGGCGTTCGGGATGGTGGCGGAAAGGAAGACATAGCGAACGGTGTGGGGTAGAAGGATGATAGTCTCTTCCCAGACGACACCACGCTCCTTGTCGCGCATGTAATGAATTTCGTCGAAGATGACCCAGGCTACTTCGCGCATGATTTCGGATCCACGGTATAGCATCGACGAAGAATCTGTGGGATGTAGTGAGTCATGATCTTTGTACAAAATACACAATGTACTCACCTCGGTAGTCATCACCAAACATGTTGCTGAAGGATTGATAGTAACGTCTCCCGTCATGAGACCGACATCTCCAAATTCGGCCAACATTTCTCGATATTTCTGATTGCTTAGTGCCTAGAGAACTCAATGTAAACGAAGGCTTCATGCTTGGACGCTCAAACGGATAAGAACCTTGATGGGACTGGTATAAATGACTCTCTGTTTTCTATTGAGACATTGTGCGATGGCATATTCTGCTACGACCGTTTTTCCGGCACTAGTATGCGCAGAAACAAGGACACTTTCGTTCCGTTGTATCGCATACACCGACACCCTCTGAAATGGATCCAGTTCGAACTTGTATTCACGATCAGGCTTTGCAGGAGGGACGTGCTTGGATATAGGGATGTAGTTATACCCAGGGGGTACTGCCACTTGGTGGCGAACCTATAAAAGCACGGATGAGCATCAGTCTATGTGCATGGAAAGATACTCGCCTGGTGTTTAAGTTCTAGCCGCGGGCCCGCCTCCGCTGTGCCTGTCAAACCAGCACTCGCTGCCACTTCCCGCTTGGCCTCCGTCTCAAAGTCGTCCAGAACGACAGGCTTGGGCGAAGATAGCCTAGGCTTTTTGGGGACCGAAGGTCCTGCGCCGTCCATGTTCACGTCGGCGTCATCGCCATTCGCGGTTTGCGCATCAACCGCCGGTGGTGGGGTGTCTGCTTTTCGTTTTTGCAAACTTGACTTGGGAGGGCGGTCCTGTTCCATGGGTTCCTCATTGTGGATTTCGTCGTCTTCTGCGGCATCGTCGAGAAACGAAAAGAGATCGTTGGAGTTCATGGTGGAAAATGAGGAATATTGTCACGCATGCGTTACTTACTACTGTAATCTTGGACGTGACCTCGCCCGAGAACGGAGTCACGGTCGCGTCCTGGTTTGGAAGTGGTAGCCTGCTCTCGCACCGCCGTTTATCGCATGCGCTGTGCACTCGCTCGCGCTGTTTTCGACCCACCCCCGGCTTGTGGTCATGAAGTGGCCCAGTGAAAACCGGTTCCGTGCTCCTCTGCGTGGTCGCCGACTCGCTCGTCAACCCAGGACCCCGTGCTGAATGTCCGCCCATCCGCATTCCGGAGCACACACAGACCCGTTCCGTGCCCGTTTCCGTTCCGCCCTCTCTCGTTTCCACGCTGTTTTCCTCCGCCTTTCGCGCCTTCCGCCATCCCTCGCGCTGTCCCTTCCAGCCTCCGCATCGCTGCAGACGACGCGCGTACAACCTCACCATCCGCGCGCCCACAACGGCAGCGCCTCGTGTAGATCAAGCGCCATCGTGCACGATCGCTCAGCAATCATAATCCGGTACGTCTCATCTGTACGATGCGAGCCGGTCAACTCATCCGCGCGCTCTGGACAGCAACGACGATGGCTGCCGACGTCGTTTTCCGCGACACGGGGCGCCGATGAGTGACGACGGCATCGACGGGTAAACTCTCAATCTTACCAACGTGCTCGTCACAGCGCCAACGTCATCACCCCGCTCAACATCCAGCGGCCAACTTCGCAAGGACGCACCATCACTTACCTAGCATACGACCACGCACCACCGGCGACGGAAGCACGCCATTGACGCGTCCGCCGTCTCGTTTACACACAGCCTATAACGGTCCAGCACACCATGTCCCCATCCCGCCGCGCATTCGTCTCCTCGATGCGACAAGAACACCCTCCCGCCGCATACATCTTCCCTCAGGACCGCGAGTACAACATCAGTGCAGCGAGATCAGAGCAGACGGGGCCGTATATCAAGTCCACCGCACCTCCAGAGCAGCAACACCACGGAACTTGATGGGCCGGCGAGCGCGAAGAAGATATCGGAGCCCTCCCGGCGAGCAGCAAACATCCAGATCGTATGGATAGGCTGGGGTCGTTCATGCGCATTACGGCGTGCAGCAGCCAAGCAGCCCCGACAGCGCGCAGCTCTAGGTGTGTGGCGCTCCCTCCTCTCAGTGTCACGCTACTTAATAGCATTGAGCTAGGCAACACGGCGGCCCTGAGACGATACCACTACCACAGAGAGCGCCCCAGGCCCGCACCATATACGACGCTAGGATATGCAACGAACGCATGGCTCGACTTTCGAGCGGGTAGGGGACGAGAGCACTGGTGCACAGCTGCGCGACAACGTCAACGAGCGCTGAACTTACCAAGAACTTGCCAGCCGCACTTCCAGAGCGACACACAAAGACCACGCCGACGAACGGAGCGCGCGTGACAGGAGACCTGGACGATATCGGCGCACATCGCGCGAGCGTCAGACTTCTAATCCCACCGATCGTGGTCCATGCGCAATTGCTCCCAGCTGGGTAGATTTCGTCTCCTCTCCGCTCCATCCAGCATCACGCTCACAGCAGTAAGCCAGGCACACCGGCGGCGCACGGACGACACTCCTGCAACAACGGCAAGGGCTATCTACGGACGCAACGAAACCACGCCGCTGGGATATCTAATGGACGACTCGCGGCGTGGCAGCGGCAAGACGAGAGCGGCAACGCCGCTGCTCCGCTGCAGGAAAATCAGCGAGCCCTACCCTGTCTGCCTGCACCGTAGAGGCCTTACTCACCGCATTACAGCCTTCACGCCGGTAGCGCCGTTTTCGCCCAGCGTCGATACGATTCGAAATCAACGCGCGCCGCCTTCTGCGGCATGCAGACGAGGTGGCAGAGGGCCCGCGGGAGGGAGCCTCGTCCGAGCCGGCGAACGGCGCCGTAGCCAGGAGGAAAGCGCACGTCCACTCCCAACGAGGACGACGGCGACGCGACGAGCGGAAGGTCCAGTCAAGGAGCCGATAGGATGCTGCCTCGGGATATGAGTGAGTACGCGCATCAGAACGTGCATAGCGTTACTTACCGTCGCTTTGAGGCAGCACCGAGGCTTGCTGACGCGGTTGCGCAAGGGCACGGCGCCGGCGTATCGCGCATAATCGGCCACGACGACAGGCCTTTCAAGGCGGCGGTAAGCAATATCGTTGCCGCAGACACGAGCAGCCACCTACTCACTACGCGTGCGTTCCAGATGAGCATTCGAAAGCGAAGGGCTCTGCGGAGAGACGACGACATTAGTGCGGTGCGTATGCACTGCTAAAGGACACCGCTCACCTCATCTCGTAGATCACCGTTGGTCGTCGCTCTGTACGCGAGGATGGAACGCGATCCGCGTGCGCAGCCAGGTTCTGCACGGCTATGCTGGCTAAGGTATGGTGCGGCGCGTTAGTATAAGATGTATCACTCAAGAATGACAAAAGCTCACTTGTAGGCCAGGCGGAGTGCATCACCATCGACGAGCGGACATGCGGAGGGCAGCGCCGTCGAGCTCGGCGGATAGAGCGAGAGAAGAGCAGAGCAGAGAAGAGTGGGATGAGGAAATGAGGCGCCATCGAGCACGGCGGGATAGAGCGAGAGAAGACAGAGGACCAGAAGAGGCGAGGAGAGCAGAGCAGAGCAGAGGAGGGCAGGATGAGGAATGAGAGGCATATCCGTAGTCTTATATAGTACTTGGTAGACCGTGTACGTACATAGAATGGAAACGATGTCTTTGGGAATAATATCTCGTCCAGGGTCCGCATACGCTAAGCGAAATCCGATCCGCATCTCCTCCTCCGTTTCTCGTCCGTATCCGTTGCTTATCCTTACCTGTGTCTTGTAAACCATTCCTATTGCCAATAGGAAAGCTCATAGCAAGCTCATAGCCCATTTTATAACAATCAAAATACAGAAAAGCGAGCTATTTATTGTGTTTTATTCAAGCGTGTTAATGAGTGTCAATAATGAAGTTTATGTTTCTACATTTGCAAGATTGTGAACCTCAGCTGCTCAGCGGCCAAGCCAAATCGCTACCCACCCCCCAACAATCCTGAACCCGGTAAGACCCATTCCCATGTCGTAAAATACAGGGAAACGGCACTAGATTGCTCATTCCATGCAAGGCTCCGAACCCAAGCATCCAGGAAATGCACCGATTTGCAGGCGGAAAGTTGAAGCGCGCGATCTTCGCTGGCAACGCACCCGAGAGGACCCTTGATCGCACTAGTAACGGGGTTTGACGTGGGTTTTTCTAGGTCCCCGTGCGATGCGCAATAGACTGGAAACGAGAAACGGGGTGGGAGGAGTGGTCGTGCTCGGTACGGTATCCTTGGCTGGCCTAGCCTTGCCGCTCCAAATTTATTGCGTACACTAGAGTGCTATTGGGGCTATGTGCTACTACGTGTTTGAGGCGTCCACATGGAATCTGGGAGGGAGCAGCGACGCGCTCAGATTATATCTTGATGCTGCCGTCGTCGCATCGCACATGCCGCCACATCGCTCCGCGCGGTCGCAAAAATAGAAAGAAACATAGATACTGTAGACATGTATGTAATATACAGCCATGATATTAAATAGATACGTTTTCTGCATTTCAAATGGCGGATTGGAGAGGAGAAGCGCGTCCTTATCAAAGAGCTTAATATCCGAACGCCTCTCTCTGTAGTCAACTGTAAGTCCCACTTCATAGAATATTAGGTAAAACTAACCATCCCCGCGGCCGTCTTCTCATGGGTAACCCAAATGTGCCAGTGCGCAATCTTGAGAGCATGCGTGCTCATACGGGCGCCTAAAATGGTGGCAGTGCAAACGGCGTGGCAGTGCGGCGTTTCATTGGCAACACAATGTACACTGCGTGCCAGCGTTTAACCTCGTTCGTTGGCGGCGTCAAGTTATCAACTGCTTCCTCTGCTTCAACCCAATTGAAGGACAAACATAACGGTTATATTTGACGACCATTCTGTGTGAAAATACCAAACGCCAAAATCAACTCAATGATTTGTAAAAAAATGGTGTAAGTACTCTGTGATTAGTTTCAAGCGCTTCCACACCGTTGGATATGCTGTAAAAGTCTGTTTTACATCGTGATCTCTTTATACATTCTTTCTTGTGCAGAGCTCAAGAGGGGGAAGCAGTATATTTCGACTCCGGCACAATGACGGAGCGTGCAGGCGATATGATTGATGTCATATCAAGCCGCTCGCAACGCTTCAACCCTACATGTACCCTCAGTAAATAAGCTCTAGGAATTGAATTAAAAAATTGTATTTCGTATGGCTTATACAGCAATCTGTAGGCATATCTCGCACGACGTACATAGCCTAAACTTTGATGATCTTGCCACTTGGGCCTCGTGCTTCGAAAGTACTACCTTCCGCAAAGTTACGGGCACGGTGACTCACTGCACGGGCACCGAATTACGTTTGCCGAAGTTTGATAACATTTCACTCGCAACACTTCAACCCTGCTAGATTACTATGTTTTCTATTGTAAATCGTTCTCATGCCGAATTTTCGGCCAGTAGCAAAGCTTTCATTGGAATATATGCAAAGAATAGTTCACTGGGCAAGTAGCAGTGTGAGAGAGTGCGAATCACTCATCTACTTGTTACATTTCAATTATTCTGTGTATATTGGCAATGCTTCTTATGACGTTTAGCAACAGAAGCGGGTTTTTGGATTTACGGTGGTGATTTGGGGATGGAGGTGACAATGTGGTTTCCATCGTGTCCGTGATGCGGCGCACGCGCACACGGTTGTTAAATTATTGGCCTAATCAGACTCCGAGTCGGAGATACCTGCACTAGTTCTACAGAATGGAACTTACGTCTGGATGATGTTACAGGGTTATGTTACAAGGGAAGATCCGTTTCCGAGGAATACCATGGAATGGATTGGTTTTGAAGGTTTAATTTGACTTGGACAACTGTAAAGAAAAAATATATATTGTCACAGATAAAATGTTATATAAAGAAACAGATTGAAGTCTTGGATAGGAAAGGAGTGCAGACGGGTATGAGAAAGGTTTATCCCTGAGCAGTGATTTTGCAGGGGTCGGGACCAGTAACTTTAGTTTGGGTCTAACTAAGGCTCTGGATTTGCCGTGCATTCCAAAGCTTAATGATCGGAAAACGAGTGACGGGAGACGTGTGAGAATTGGTCCGGCTTGGCATTCTGTGAGTATAAAGACTGGAAACTTGTGGATAGAATTTGTACCATTCCAACCCGTCGTAATGCTCAATTCTATCTCTGTTCTCTATCGACATCCCTATCTGTGACGGTGTCGCCCTATTCCAATGACTAGATATGTGGGTACTCTATTATATACCTTGGTTTCTCGCACTGATTCAAATGCATCTCTAATTTAGGCGCCCATGTATAGCAGAAGGTAAGCTTCTGATTTCATACATCCACGTCGCTTTGTAGCTCTACATTTTATACCAGATGTCTACTTGATGGCTGTTATTTTATTACACCAATGCACTTCAAATTTGATTTTTGGATGTCCCGAGGACTGACCTATCTGTGAGTCATTGACTTTCCATTATTTTACGGTTTTACTGATACTTTCCACTGTGATGATTGGACAGCACTTGAAATTCGATTTTTGGATATCCCGCTGACTGACTTATCTGCGAGACTGCACCTTAAATTCGATTTTTGGATGTCCCACGGACTGGCATATTTGTGAGTCTTGTGTGAGTTGTACCCATATTTTATGTTCACATCAAATATTCACGCGGCTTTTATGTCAGCTCTCAACTCTAACTCGATTTTTCGAGTTCCCATGGCCGTCATTCTGTCATGGGATATCCTTATTCACAGGTCAGAATGGTATGTAATTGATTCTTAGTGTTTTGTATTATTGCGGCATTAATAAGGGAGCTGATTAGATTTTTGGATTCCCGCAAGCACTGCAAACTGACATGGATGATGGTATGTGTTCAGGCTGTTTTATGTTGTTTCGGCACTGATTAGGAGGCTAATTAGATATCTAGAATTTCCGTGAGCAATGCTATGGTCTCATTATACATGGGTTTGCTCTAGGTGCACTCTGTTTGAATTTCGGCGGCTTATTTGAAAATTACATATTTGGAGTTCCCACGAGATCGATCACTTACAAGGTGGTTTCTTATGTTCTCCATGCTCTCAATCAGTATTCTGACTTTTCACAATACAGGTAGTCCCATAATGCGTGTAAATGAGTAAGTGTTTGGTTCCTAAACTGGGGATTTTTGCTTACCGTGGCATGTAATAAACAGGATTTGTGTTTCTCGCGGTTCCTGATTTTCGTGGTGAGTGAATCCCCTTGGAATGATTGAAAAAGTCACTTACTGGTTGCCTTGCAGATGAAAGGATTGAATTCCGAGTGATTTTGAGTTCGACGTGCGTGCAAGACCAATTTCCCATGAACTCCATCGCAGCATCTGCCCATGTTCGCGCGAATTCATTCTGCTGCAAGGTGTGCACACAAACCCCGCAATTTACATGGTGAGGCAATTGGATGGTGAGGCAATTGGATGGTGAGGCAATTAGTTTCATTTCATTGCAAAGTATCTAACTAGAGTTACAGAGTACGTAGATAGAGAGCGAGTACGTAGATAGGTAGATAGATGCGGGGTGCGGAAGACTTGCCCTTCGGGGGGGCTGCACTCTGCGCGCATGTTACCAGAATCCGATTGCGAGCTGTGACCTACGCTCATTTCAGAAAACTTACCCCCGTTTAGGCAATTTCAACACCAAAAACAGCCACATTAGCAGCCAAAAACGACTCAAAATCACACTCACCATCTCCTTCGCCGACGCCGGCTCCAGCTTCTCGTCGCACATCATGATAACCACACCACGGTCGTCCAACCCACGACGTCCAGCGCGTCCGGACATTTGGATATATTCACCAGAGGATATATTGCGGAACTCTCGGCCGTCGAATTTGCGCGTCGCGGTGAAGACGACGGTTTTCGCGGGCATGTTCAGACCGATGGAAAAGGTCTCCGTGGCGAAGAGGACCTTGATGAGACCTTCTTGGAAGAGGATCTCGATGACCTCTTTCAGGATGGGGAGCAGCCCACCGTGATGGATGCCGATGCCGCGCCGGAGAAGAGGGAGAAGATTGGTGATTTGCGGTAGCTGGCGATCGTCCTCGGCCAAATTTTCGATCGCGTTGTTGAAGATGTTTCCGACGAGATCTTGCTCCTCCGTCGAGTTGAACTCGAATTTCGCCAATGTGAGCGCAAGGCCTTCGCATTCGCGTTTGCTGAAGGAGAACACGATGACGGGGTTGTAGTTCTTCAGCATGATCATTTTGATGATTTTGGATATATCAGACGGGCCTGTGCACCTGTGAGTGGAAATATTACGAAGTGTCAGGACGTTACTCACCTTCTTTCTTTCCACCCTTTTTTGTCTTTCCTTTCCTCCCTTTACCGCCTTTTGCGTCCGCAGGATCCTCGCCCATGCTGTCTTGCAGCTTCCCCATGGCTTTGCTGAAATTGTCTTCCCGGAATTCTCCTTTTTCATTTACGACCAAGTAGATACCCTCGCCGCCTGCAGGGAAAAGATAATGTTGAAGCGGCGTCGGTCGGAAATCGGTATAGACGACGTGACATGGTTGTTCGTGCGACTTGCAAATCCATTCTGCGAATTGCATTGCGTTCGGGATGGTGGCGGAAAGGAAGACATAGCGAACGGTGTGGGGTAGAAGGATGATAGTCTCTTCCCAGACGACACCACGCTCCTTGTCGCGCATGTAATGAATTTCGTCGAAGATGACCCAGGCTACTTCGCGCATGATTTCGGATCCACGGTATAGCATCGACCGAAGAATCTGTGGGATGTAGTGAGTCATGATCTTTGTACAAAATACACAATGTACTCACCTCGGTAGTCATCACCAAACATGTTGCTGAAGGATTGATAGTAACGTCTCCCGTCATGAGACCGACATCTCCAAATTCGGCCAACATTTCTCGATATTTCTGATTGCTTAGTGCCTAGAGAACTCAATGTAAACGAAGGCTTCATGCTTGGACGCTCAAACGGATAAGAACCTTGATGGGACTGGTATAAATGACTCTCTGTTTTCTATTGAGACATTGTGCGATGGCATATTCTGCTACGACCGTTTTTCCGGCACTAGTATGCGCAGAAACAAGGACACTTTCGTTCCGTTGTATCGCATACACCGACACCCTCTGAAATGGATCCAGTTCGAACTTGTATTCACGATCAGGCTTTGCAGGAGGGACGTGCTTGGATATAGGGATGTAGTTATACCCAGGGGGTACTGCCACTTGGTGGCGAACCTATAAAAGCACGGATGAGCATCAGTCTATGTGCATGGAAAGAAATACGCGCCTGGTGTTTAAGTTCTAGCCGCGGGCCCGCCTCCGCTGTGCCTGTCAAACCGGCACTCGCTGCCACCTCCCGCTTGGCCTCCGTCTCAAAGTCATCCAGAACGACAGGCTTGGGCGAAGACATCCTAGGCTTTTTGGGTACCGAAGGGCCTGCGCCGTCCATGTTCACGTCGGCGTCATCGCCATTCGCGGTTTGCGCATCAACCGCCGGTGGTGGGGTATCTGCTTTTCGTTTTTGCAAACTTGACTTGGGAGGACGGTCCTGCTCCATGGGTTCCTCATTGTTGATATCGTCGTCTTCTGCGGCATCGTCGAGAAACGAAAAGAGATCGTTGGAGTTCATGGTAGAAAATGAGGAATATTGTCACGCATGCGTTACTTACTACTGTAATCTTGGACGTGACCTCGCCAGAGAACGGAGTCACGGTCGCGTCCTGGTTTGGAAGTGGTAGCCCTCCTCTCGCACCCGCCGTTTGTCGCATGCGCTGTGTACTCGCTCGCGCTGTCCTCGACCCCCCTACACTTCCCTCGGCTCGCCCAGTGAAAACCGGTTCCGTGCTCCTCTGCGTGGTCGCCGACTCGCTCGTCAACGCAGGACCCCGTGCTGAATGTCCGCCCATCCGCATTCCGGAGCACACACAGACCCGTTCCGTGCTCCTTTCCGTTCCGCCCTCTCTCGTTTCCACGCTGTTTCCCTCCGCCTTTCGCGCCTGCCGCCATCCCTCCCGCTGTCCCTTCCAGCCTCCGCATCGCTTCAGACGATGCGCGTACAACCTCACCATCCGCGCGCCCACAACGGCAGCGATTCGTATAGATCAAGAGCCATCGTGCACGATCGCTCAGCAATCATAATCAGGTACGTCTGATCTGTACGATGGCAGCCGGTCAACTCACCCGCGCGCTCTGGACAGCAACTCTCCACGCCACCGCTGACTTACTACGGCCTGCGCAAGCTGCGAGCGCGCAACGTGCGCGTCACATCGCCAACGTCAACACCCCGCACAACCCTGTAACATCCAGCAGCCAACTGCGCAAGGACCCACCGTCAGTTACCCAGCACATACCAAGTCCACCATCGATGCCGGCGTTCGCAACCTCGCCGCCCGCACCCCAGCATACGCCCATATCGATACAACACATTCTTACCGTCGTGCCTAGCACACCAGCACCACCTACAGAACGGCATACACATCGGAGGGCGCCAAACATCCAGATCGCACGGATAGGCTGGGGTGGTCCATGCGCCCACGGCGCGCAGAATCCAAGCAGCACGGACAGCGCGCATTGGTCCCAGGTATGTAGTCCTCCCCTCCTCTCAGAGTCACGCTCACAGCGGGGCCAGTTAGGCACCGCGCCAGCGCCGCGGTGACACCACCGCGCCGACCCGCACGTTATTCGGACACCGAAGGGTCGTCAGCAACGAGACGACGTTGGATACGGGATGCGCGTCCCACGGCCTGGCTTCGACGACAACGACTCGAGACTCGCCAGAGGGCAGGGGACGAGAGTGCACAGCTGCGGGACCGAGCGCTGGACTGCCAGCCGCACTTCCAGAGCGACACACAGAGACAACGCCGACGAACGGAGCGCGCGTGACAGGAGACCTGGACGATATCGGCGCACATCGCGCGCGCGTCAGACTTCTAATCGTATCGATCGTGGTCCATGCGCAGGAGCCAACCCGCGCGGAGCTCCCAGCTGGGTAGATTTCCTCTCCTCTCCGCTCCATCCAGCATCACGCTCACAGCAGTAAGCTGGGCAAACCGGCGGCGCACGGACGACACTACTGCAACAACGACAAGCGCTATATACGGACGCGACGCTGGGATATGGAATGGACGACGCGCGGCGTGGCAGCGGCAAGACGAGAGCGGCAACGCCGCTGCTCAGCCGCACGGAAATCAGTGAGACCTACCCTGTCTGCACCGTAGATGCCTTGCTCACCGCATTACAGCCTTCACGCCGGTAGCGCCGTTTTCGCCCAGCGTCGATACCATTCGAAATCAACGTGCGCCGCCTTCTGCGGCATGCCGACGAGTTGGCAGAGGGCCCGCGGGAGGGAGCCTCGTCCGCGCCCGCGGACGGCGCGGTAGCCAGGAGAAAAGCACGCCCACTACCAACGAGGACGACGGCGGCGCGCGGAAGGTCCAGTCAAGGAGCCGATGTGATGAAGGCCAGAATGGCATCCCTGCTGCCTCGGGATATGGGTGAGCACGGGCATCAGCACGTTCATAGCATCCATCTACTTACCGTCGCTTTGAGCCAGCACCGAGGCTTGCTGACGCGGTTGCGCAAGGGCACGGCGCCGGCGTATCGCGCATAATCGGCGACGACGAAAGGCCGTTCAAGGCGGCGGTAAGTAATATCGTTGCCGCAGACACGAGCAACCACCTACTCACTATGCGTGCGTTCCAGATGAGCATTCGAAAGCGAAGGGCTCTGCGGAGGGAGAACGATGTTAGTGTGGTGCGTATGCACTGCTGAAGGACACCGCTCACCTCGTCTCGTAGATCACCGTTGGTCGCCACTATCCGCGTGCGCAGCCAGGTTCTGAACGGCTATGCTGGCCAATGTACGGGGCGACGCGTTAGTATCAGATTTATCACTTAAGAATGACAAAAGCTCACTTGTAGGACAGGCGGAGTGCATCACCATCGACGAGCGGACATGCGAAGGGCAGCGCCGTCGAGCTCGGCGGATAGAGCGAGAGAAGAGAAAAGGAGAGAAGAGCAGAGCAGAGCAGAGAAGAGTGGGATGAGGGAATGAGGCGCCATCGAGCACGGCGGGATAGAGCGAGAGAAGAGAGAGGACCAGAAGAGGCGAGGCTAGCAGAGCAGAGCAGAGGAGGGCAGGATGAGGGAATGAGAGGCATATGCGTGTTCTTATATAGTACTTGGTAGACCGTGTACGTACATAGAATGGAAACGATGTCTTTGGGAATAATATCTCGTCCAGGGTCCGCATACGCTAAGCGAAATCCGATCCGCATCTCCTCCTCCGTTTTCTCGTCCGTATCCGTTGCTTATCCTTACCTGTGTCTTGTAAACCATTCCGGTTGTCAATAGGAAAGCTCATAGCCCATTCTATAACAATTAAAATACAGAAAAGCGAGCTAATTATTGTTTTTTCTTCAAGCGTGTTAATCAGTGTCAATAATGAAGTTTCTGTTTCTACATTTGCAAGATTGTGAACCTCAGCTACTCAGCGGCGAAGCAGGACCGCTACCCACCCCTCAACAATCCTGCACCCGGTAAGACCCATTCCCATGTCGTAAATTTACAGGGAAACGGCACTAGATTGCTTATTCCATGCAAGGCTCCGAACCCAAGCATCCAGGAAATGCATCGATTTGCAGGCGGAAAGTTGAAGCGCGCGATCTTCGCTGGCAACGCACCCGAGAGGACCCTTGATCGCACTAATAACGGGGTTTGACGTGGGTTTTTCTAGGTCCCCGTGCGATGCGCAATGGACTGGAAACGAGAAACGGGGTGGGAGGAGTGGGTCGTGCTCGGTACGGGTATCCTTGGCTGGCCTAGCCTTGCCGCTCCAAATTTATTGCGTACACTAGAGTGCTATTGGGGCTATGTGCTACTACGTGTTTGAGGCGTCCACATAAAATTTGGAAGGGGGCAGCGGACGCGCTCAGATTAAATCTTGATGCCGCCGTCGTCGCATCGTACATGCCGCCACATCGCGCCGCGCGGTCGCAAAAATAGAAAGAAACATAGATACTGTAGACATGTATGTAATATACAGCCCTTATATGAAATAGATACGTTTTCTGCATTTCAAATAGCGGATTGGGAGAGGAGAAGCGCGTCCTTATCAAAGAGCTTAATATCCGAACGCCTCTCTCTCTGTATTCAACTGTAAATCCCAATTCATAAAAGATTAGGTAGACCTGACCATCCCCGCGACCGTCTTCTTATGTGTAACCCAACTGTGCCAGTGCGCAATCTTGAGAGCATGCGTACTCATACGGGCGCCTAAAATGGTGGCAGTGCAAACGGCGTGGCAGTGCGGCGTTTCATTGGCAAAACAGTGCACACTGCGTGCCAGCGTTTAACCTCGTTCGTTGGCGGCGTCAAGTTATCAACTGGTTCCTCTGCTTCAGCCCATATCGAAGGACAAACATAACGGTTATATTTGACGACCATTCTGTGTGATAAAATACCAAACTCCAAAATCAACTCAATGATTTGTAAAAAATGGTGTAAGTACTCTGTGATTAGTTTCAAGCGCTTCCACACCCGTTGGATATGCTGTAAAAGTCTGTTTTACATCGTGATCTCTTTGTACATTCTTTCTTGTTCAGAGCTCAAGAGGGGGGAAGCAGTATATTTCGACTCCGGCACAATGACGGAGCGTGCAGACGCGACATGATTGATGTCATGTCAAGCCGCTCGCGAGTCGCAACGCTTCAACCCTATATGTACACTCAGTAAAGAAGCTCTAGAAATTGAATAAAGAAATTATATTCTATATGGCTTATACAGCATTCTGTAGGCATATCTCGCACGACATACATAGCCTAAACTTTGATGATGTTGCCACTCGGGCCTTGTGCTTCGAAAGTACTACCTTCCGCAAAGTTACGGGCACGGTGACCAACTGCACGGGCACCGAATTAGGTTTGCCGAAATTTGATAACATTTCCACTCGCAACACTTCAACCCTGCTAGATTACTATGTCTATTGTTAAAATCGTTCTCATGCCGAATTTTCGGCCAGTAGCAAAGCTTTCATTGGAATATATGCAAAGAATAGTTCACTGGGCAAGTAGCAGTGTGAGACAGTGCGAAGCACTCATCTACTTGTTACGTTTCAATTATTTTGTGTATATTGGCAATGCTTCTTATGACGTTAGCAAAAAGAAGCGGGTTTTTGGATTTACGGTGGTGATTTGGGGATGGAAGTGACAATGTGGTTTCCATCGTGTCCGTGATGCGGCGCGCGCCCCACACGGTTGTTAAATTATTGGCCTAATCAGACTCGGAGATACCTGCACTAGTTCTACAGAATGGAACTTACGTCTGGATGATGTTACAGGGTTATGTTACAAGGGAAGATCCGTTTCCGAGGAATACCATGGAATGGATTGGTTTTGAAGGTTTAATTTGACTTGGACAACTGTAAAGAGAAAATATATATTGTCACAGATAAAATGTTATATAAAGAAACAGATTGAAGTCTTGGATAGGAAAGGAGCGCAGACGGGTATGAGAAAGGTTTATCCCTGAGCAGTGATTTTGCAGGGGTCGGGACCAGTAACTTTAGTTTGGGTCTAACTAAGGCTCTGGATTTGCCGTGCATTCCAAAGCTTAGTGATCGGAAAACTAGCGACGGGAGACGTGTGAGAATTGGTCCGGCTTGGCATTCTGTGAGTATAAAAACTGGAAACTTTTGGATAGAATTCGTACCATTCCAACCCGTCGTAATGCTAGATTCTATCTCTGTTCTCCATCCACATGCCTATCTGTAACGGTGTCGCCCTATTCCAATGACTAGATATGTGGGTACTGTATTATATATCTTGGTTTCCCGCACTGATTCAAATGCATCGCTAATTTAGGCGCCCATGTATAGCAGAAGGTAAGCTTCTGATTTCATACATCCACATTGCATCGCTTCTGTAACTCTATTATTTTATATCAGACATCTGCTTGATGGCTGTTATGTTATTACACCACTGCACTTCAAATTTGATTTTTGGATGTCCCGAGGACCGACATATCTGTGAGTCATTTGACTTTCCATTATTCTACGGTTTTACTGATACTTTCCACTCTGATGATTGGACAGCACTGTAAATTCGATTTTTGGACATCCCGCAGAACTGACTTATCTGCGAGACCACACCTCAAATTCGATTTTTCGACATCCCACGGACTGGCATATTTGTGAGTCATACCGACATTTTATGCTCACATCAAATATTCACGCGGTTTTTATATCAGCTCTCAACTCTAACTTGATTTTTCGAGTTCCCATGGCCGTCATTCTGTCGTGGGATATCCTTATTCACAGGTCAGAATGGTATGTAATTGATTCTTAGTGTATTGTATTATTGCGGCATTAATGAGGGAGCTGATTAGATTTTTGGATTTCCCGCAAGCACTGCAAACTGACATGGATGATGGTATGTGTTCAGGCTGTTTTATGTTGTTTCGGCACTGATTAGGCAGTTGATTCAATATCTAGAATTCCCGTGAGCAATGCTACGGTCTCATTATACATGGGTTTGCTCTAGCTGCACTCTGTTTGAATTTCAGCGGCTTATTTGAAAATTACATATTTGGAGTTCCCGCGAGATCGATCACTTACAAGGTGGTTTCTATGTTCTCCATGCTCTCAATCAGTATTCTGACTTTTCACCATACAGGTAGTCTCATAATGCGTGCAGATGAGTAGTAAGTGTTTCTGAATTGGGTATTTTTGTTCAATTTTTGCTTACCGTGGCATGTAATTAACAGGAATTGTGTTTCTTGTGGTTCCTGATTTCTGCGGCAAGTGAATTCCCTTTGAATGACTGAAAAAGTCACTTACTGGTTGCCTTGCAGATGAAAGGATTCAATTCCGAATGATTTTGAGTTCGATGTGCGTGCAAGACAAATTTCCCACAGTCCATCGCACCATCTTCCCTTGTTCGTTGCTTGTTCGCGCGAATTCTGCTGCAAGACGTCCACGCAAAGTGGGTGGTTCAGTTTCATTCTATTGTAACTTATCTAATTGCGGGGTGCAGATGGCTTTCCCCTTGGGATAGGGTGCTGTCGCAGCATCTTCCCTTGTTCGCGCGAATTCCGCTGCAAGATGTCCACGCAAAGTGGGTGCAGATGGTGTTCCCCTTGGGAAAGGGTGCCGTGCAATTTACATGGTGAGGCAGTTAGTTTGATTTCATTGCAAATATCTAACTAGAGTTACAGAGTACGTAGATAGAGAGCGAGTACGTAGATAGGTAGATAGATGCGGGGTGCGGATGACTTGCCCTTCGGGGTGGGCTGCACTCTGCGCGCATTATACCAGAACCCGATTGCGAGCTGTGACCTACGCTCATTTTGAAAAACTTACCCCCGTTTAGGCAATTTCAATACCAAAAACAGCAAGATTAGCAGCAAAAAACGACTCAAAATCACACTCACCATCTCCTTCGCCGACGCCGGCTCCAGCTTCTCGTCGCACATCATGATAACCACACCACGGTCGTCCAACCCACGACGTCCAGCGCGTCCCGACATTTGGATATATTCACCAGAGGATATATTTCGAAACTCTCGGCCGTCAAATTTGCGTGTCGCGGTGAACACGACGGTTTTCGCGGGCATGTTCAGACCGATGGAAAAGGTCTCCGTGGCAAAGAGGACCTTGATGAGCCCTTCTTGGAAGAGGATCTCGATGACCTCTTTCAGGATGGGGAGCAGCCCACCGTGATGGATGCCGATGCCGCGCCGGAGAAGGGGGAGCAGATTGGTGATTTGGGGGAGCTGGCGATCGTCCTCGGCCAAATTCTCGATCGCGTTGTTGAAGATGTTTCCGACGAGATCTTGTTCCTCCTTCGAGTTGAACTCGAATTTCGCCAATGTGAGAGCAAGGCCTTCGCATTCGCGTTTGCTGAAGGAGAACACGATGACGGGGTTGTAGTTCTTCAGCATGATCATTTTGATGATTTTGGATATATCAGACGGGCCTGTACAAATGTGAGTGGAAATGTTATAAATTGTTAGAACGTTACTCACCTTCTTTCTTTCCGCCCTTTTTTGTCTTTCCTTTCCTCCCTTTACCGCCTTTTGCGTCCGCAGGATCCTCGCCCATGCTGTCTTGCAGCTTCCCCATCGCTTTGCTGAAATTGTCTTCCCGGAATTCTCCTTTTTCATTGACGACCAAGTAGATACCCTCGCCGCCTGCAGGGAAAAGATAGTGTTGAAGCGGCGTCGGTCGGAAATCGGTATAGACGACGTGACATGGTTGTTCGTGCGACTTGCAAATCCATTCAGCGAATTGCATTGCGTTCGGGATGGTGGCGGAAAGGAAGACGTATCGCACGGTGTGGGGTAGAAGGATGATAGTCTCTTCCCAGACGACACCACGCTCCTTGTCGCGCATGTAATGAATTTCGTCGAAGATGACCCAGGCTACTTCGCGCATGATTTCGGATCCACGGTATAGCATCGACCGAAGAATCTGTGGGACATAATGAGTCATGATCTTTGTAGAAAATATGCACTCACCTCGGTAGTCATTACCAAACATGTTGCTGAAGGATTGATAGTCACGTCTCCCGTCATAAGACCAACATCTCCAAACTCGGCCAACATTTCTCGGTATTTCTGATTGCTTAGTGCCTAGAGAACTCAGCGTAAACGAAGGCTTCATGCTCAGACGCTCAAACGGATAAGCACCTTGATGGGACTGGTATAAATGACTCTCTGTTTTCTATTGAGACATTGTGCGATGGCATATTCTGCTACGACTGTTTTTCCGGCACTAGTATGCGCAGAAACAAGGACACTTTCGTTCCGTTGTATCGCATACACCGACACCCTCTGAAATGGATCCAGTTCGAACTTGTATTCACGATCAGGCTTTGCAGGAGGGACGTGCTTGGATATAGGAATGTAGTTATACCCAGGAGGTACTGCCACTTGGTGGCGAACCTATAAAAGCATGGATGAGCATCAACCTACGTGCATGGAAAGAAATACGCGCCTGGTGTTTAAGTTCTAGCCGCGGGCCCGCCTCCGCTGTGCCTGTCAAACCGGCACTCGCTGCCACCTCCCGCTTGGCCTCCGTCTCAAAGTCATCCAGAACGACAGGCTTGGGTGAAGACATCCTAGGCTTTTTGGGCACCGAAGGGCCTGCGCCGTCCATGTTCACGTCGGCGTCATCGCCATTCGCGGTTTGCGCATCAACCGCCGGTGGTGGGGTGTCTGCTTTTCGTTTTTGCAAACTTGACTTGGGAGGGCGGTCCTGTTCCATGGGTTGCTCATTGTTGACTTCGTCGTCTTCTGCGGCATCGTCGAGAAATGAAAAGAGATCGTTGGAGTTCATGGTAGAAAATGAGGAATATTGTCACGCATGCGTTACTTACTACTGTAATCTTGGACGTGACCGCGTGACCGAACGGAGTCACGGTCGCCGCACCCGCCGTTTATGATATCGTCCTGGCTCCTTTGAATTGACATGTACGTTTATCTCAATTTTGCTATGGCTCCTCTGGCCATCTTGTTTCTGACGGCTACTCTCCAAGATATTTCCTGTCTTCGCTAAATATCGACCCATCGGCTGGAATTATCAGCCTCGTCGATCCTTAAGCTGATGAACCGGCATAGGTTGCTATTGTATGCAAGCTTTAGATACAGCATCCATGCTCATAACCTAACAATACACACTTTTCAGCCAACTCTGCAGTTCACACAACTTCCAATCAGTGCTTGGGCAATGTATGAGGCACAGAATCCAAAATAAATAGGAGCTAAACTTGAGCGAAACCTCCTGCGGTACCAAGACGAACGCGATGCATGGGTGGTGGCTAAGAAGAATCGGAACGAGCAGCAAACAGGTACAACAGATTTATTGATATAACATTTCGCATTTGCAATTGTACACGGTTATTCCAACAACTTTTTACAAAAATACATGACTTCAACGACTTCGACCGACAATGAGCGCAGGAGTTCCAGCCAGCACTCCGTCGCCGATATTTACTCCCAAATTCCAGCTCACGTCCTGACTTAGACCGTGAATCTATCAACAACATGGGATCGAGGGTGAGCATCAGAGCCGGGGTGCAGAGACAGAGGCAATGACGAACCCGAGGTTCGCGCGGTACTTGACCGCCTCCGAGGCAGGCTTCACCTTGAGCGGCGCAACGCTTGGGTGCCCGATGGCCTTCGCGATACGGTCCGAGAGGCCTTGGTCGACTGCGGCCCAAACGGACACTGTCAATAGCATAAGGCAAGAAAGGTTAGGGTGAGGGACTTGTCAGCGCCTGTACAAACAAAAAAAGATGCTAAGAGATGGACGTACGCTGCCTGGCCTTGACAGCGGCGTCCTTGACACCGCCGAAGTGGCCTGCGACGTTCTGCACATACGCCTCGCGCTGCGCATCGTTCCACACCTTGCTCCACAGTGCGCGGGGCTGCTCGAAGTCGAGCTCCGTGATCTCCGACAAATCGCGCCACGCGCCCCCGACGAACGCCTCGTGCTTGGCCACCCGCTCCGCATCGCGCACGTGGCCGTCGAGTGTCTTCGTGCGGCCCTCGTACTTGAGCGGCTGGATGGAGCTCTGGTAGTTGGGGGCGGCGCCCTGCGAGACGAAGGTACCGGCACCGGCGCGCTGGAAGTTGTGCACGGGGACGATGGGCGCGTTGACGGGCAGCTGCTGATAGTTCACGCCAAGACGGTGACGGTGGGTATCTGGGTAGGAGAAGAGACGCGATTGCAGGACCGGGTCGGCAGAGGGCTCGATGAAGGGGATGAGGTGCGAAGGAGAGAAGGCAGCCTATTTTTGAGAAGTATGTAAGTCGAGAGTTGATGTAAAATGGATGGAGACGCACCTGCTCGATTTCGGCGAAGTAGTTTTGGGGTTCTCGTTGAGGACGAACTTGCCAAAGGGGCGCAGTGGGAATTCGGAGTGTGGCCACACCTTGGTCAGGTCGAGGATGTTGTAGCGGAACTTCTCTGCCTGCTCAGGCGTCATCGTTTGCTGTTGGATGGGTATGAGTGATTAGATTAGATGGAATGGATGGCCGAGATTAGATGAGATTAATTAGCGTGGGACATTCTCGAAGAGAGGCAGGGAACATACGATGTAGACGGTCCAGGAGGGGAATTTGCCGGCCTCGATGGTGTTGAAGAGGGACTCAATACCGTACTCGGGGTTCTCACCAGCAATGCGCGTCGCAGTCGCGGCGTCGAGCGTCTTGTCATGGGTAGGTACCCTCAACATCTGGAAGGCAGGAAGAAGAAATGCAACGCACCTTGAAGCCGCCGTCGGCGCGAAGGTGAATCTGGGTGTAGACGAAGGAGCCGTCATCCTTGAGCCACTTGAATGTGTGTCCGGAGTATCCATGCTGGTTGTGGTAACCGTCGGGTGTGCCGCGATCAGAGAAAAGAATCATGATCTGGTGAATGGACTCAGGGTTTTGGGAGAGGTAGTCCTAAAAATAGGCAGCATGAGTATCTTCGACAGATAAGATGGATGTATATGCGATTGAGTTGTGAATTTGGGTTTGATCGTGGACGCGGCCTGAGAGAAAGCAAGTAAGGAAAGAGACACGTACCCAGAACATATCCGCGTCCTTGAGATGGGAATGAGGGTTACGCTTCTGCGTGTGGATGAAGTGCGGGAACTTGGCGGGATCACGAATAAAGAATACTGGCGTGTTGTTGAACACCCAATCCAAGTTGCCCTCATCTGTGCGCAACTTAATCGCAAAGCCACGCGGGTCACGCGCGGTGTCGGCGGAACCAGATTCACCACCGACGGTCGAGAATCGCACCGTCGCGCGAACTTTCTTGCCGACCTGCCTGAACAGCGACTGCGAGGTGATATCGCTCAGATCATGTGTGACCTCAAAGTAACCGTGTGCGCCGGCACCCTTGGCGTGGACCTACACGTAATCATAAACGTTAAGTGGATGGGGTAGATACGGGGGTGGGGGTGGGGTGAGGTACGCACGACACGCTCGGGGATACGCTCGCGATCGAAGTGGGCGAGGAGATCGATATGGTGGAAGTCTAAGTGATCGAGGTGATAAGCCTACTACTGATGCCGAAGGGATGAAGGGAGATGGAACTTACCCTGGAGGAGGAGCGGGCCATTGATGCCTGCGCGCTGAGCGGAATAAGGCTCGTTGACGGGGGCACCGTTGGAGGTCGTGTACACTGGTGTCTGATTAGCCATGTTAAAGAGAGAAAGATGGAGAGTGTGTGAGAGGACGTGGTGTTGTTTTATAGCGGGCAAGAAGCTTCTTGTTACCCAGAGTCGGATCTAATCAGCCGGTCTGGATTGGCTGGGGCGGCAACTCCAATGTCCCAAGTTGTCGAGTCTTTGGCCCCCTCTTCTCAGCCGAATGTGCCCCATTCACACAGGCGGCTGTCAGATGATCTTCCTCCATTTTTCATAATCCACTGCCAATATGGCGCGTGTTCATCCCATACATATCCATGACTCTGCTTGGTGAAACACTGCTTGCTTTGAAAGATTTATGATGCACGGCATCTTACATGTGAGCTGGACGCAGGTAGCATGGACATCCCTGACCTCGAGGCACGAAGCTTCAACGGCAACTATCAGCGGGAAGTCCACGCCATTTGCGACTGCATTCACTGGAAGAAGCGCGACCCCGTCTTCTCACCGAGAGACGTGAAGTTCCACTGCCGTGGTTTTCCGAGATCAGTGGCTGACTAGAACAGTTCAGAATGGCTTGCGCATGACCGTGACATCTCGCTGACTGTTCAATGCAGCGCACTTCTGAGCCGAGGACTGAAATTCAAAGTGCCTAGGCTGTGGCTTGACCGCGTTCCATGACATTGCTGAATCTTAGCTTCTGTCAGGTAAGGTTGATGTGTTAATCGCGTTGCAGAATGCGGTATATTCACAACATACTTGCAACATACATACCTTGGTATATTCCTGGTGTACCCAGCCGTTCAACATTGCAGCCTTCACATCGATAACTTGACGCTTCCCACAGATCAGCTACATGGCTTCATCAGACGTGCCGTCGATGCGATCTCTTTCCTTGTTTTCCCGTGTCTGTATTCCGGAATAAATAGGAACTGTGTCGATATCACTGGGTCTGGGTACTCCTCGTCAGTTATTATTAGCTCCCGATACAATAGAGATAAGTGAGAACCTCGTTAGACCCAGGCTTATTGAAACAGAGCGACGATTCCTCGGAGCCCGCAGTCGTGCATCCATTATCTAAAATAGCGTGCTTGCTGCCACTGAGCATTCGCGATTGCGAAGGTCGGCGTCGAGGGTTCAAGACTATAGATGCTATTTCGGCATCATGCAGCCTGTATGTTCTGGTAGATCGACGACTGCGTGCTGAACATTGAATCTGGTGCACATTAGAGTCTAGAGCAGGTCAAGAGCGCTCAGCAGTGGACATTGGAGACGAAAAACCTCAGATGTGGCTGTGCTGTTTGTAGCTGTAAATACGCTAGAAATAAACACGACCATCTAACACTGCCACAATTACGCCGCGGCATGCGAGTCCGAGTCGGTTGCGAGTCGAGGCCGGCCATTCCACCCTCAGCAGGCCTCAGGCTTTGCCCACCTTTCTTTGCTTCTTTCTGCCGCATTATTGGCTTTCGGATGAGCATTAGGCCACTGTGCAGCCATTTCTAATGTGATTTATTATGTGAGCCAGTATATTTTGGCATTTGCTAAATACCGTTATGCATTGCTCTGGCACTGCTAACACAAGGCATAAGTTGGCATGCGGGATACATTTGTATGAATCCATTTGACCTATCTACAATAGCTCTGGATCAATATATGAATTCAAATCCGCCTCCACTTTTTATATTCAGGGTATCTCTAAGCAGCCCCGAAAATCAAACGCTTACTACTGACCAGCGATTCAGTTGGCTCTTTGCTCTGGGTAACCTCCAGTTTACCACAGGCGCCCGCGGCAATCGATTGCTTCCATAAAATTCGAATCAATGCAGCAAAAATTACAGCTTCAAAGCCCAAATTGATGAGTTGCACCTCGGAGTCTTCGAAGTTCGAGGCCAAGTTGAAAAATAACTCATTCACTGCATCTTTTAGTAGAATCTTATATGACTTGAATAATCTTGAGTTTTTTGGGACTGGAATAATCTATCCTGGGCTCCAGAGAATACCGCAAAGCCTAATCAATATATCCCTCATTGAATTATGGTGAAGAAGTCAACGCCCAAGCTTTAAATCCAGTCCCAGCCCACTCAGAAGGGGATCACCCAATAAGCGCTACATTGAGCGCCTAAAATTGTATAACCCCCTTGCTACATAGTACGTTATTATATGTTTCCACCAACAGATCCGCGGGGAAACGGGGCAATGGAAAAGTATTTGTCATGTTGTTATCATGATCACCTTTCGCGGTTGATCACCGGACTACACGAACTCTCTTTCCCCACCATCTTGTCCCCATCGTCAGATACTATCGTAGGTACCTTGCAGTTTTTCGAGCACGTCTCTACCTACTCTCAAATAATCGATATTGCCGCCAGCTCTACGCCAGCCAGTGGTGTCTAGTGACTTGGTTGCACTGCAGATCGGCTCCTTGTGAAAGATGTCACTGAGTCGCATTCTAAACGACGAACCAGTACCAGTTCACGGATTCGCATATTTCACGCATGGATCAAGAGTCACAAAGGGTAGATTATATCCCGAATTGAATACACTACTTCAAGGTAGCCTTATTCTTTATGCAAACCATGCTAAGCCAGACTTAGATCTTGATTGGTCGGTACTAATTCAAATTTTGAACTTCCCAGAAAGACCCTTGCCTGATACCATACAGGCCTCAATTCCAGAAACCTTAATCGACGCACTCAGAGAGCACGCCTTCAATAACATGCCTCTTCGATTGATTCTACTTCCGCAAATGGAACTGATTGGACGGAAGGAATATGTCAACCATATCGCAAGTCGAATGAGAGTTGTTGACGACGATTTGCTTTCTCAAATGGCAGAAAAGGTGGATAGTCTTGGAAGGCTGCCACAGCTGGACTCAGATGATCAGGAAGAAGATGCTAGAGAGGATCCGTGGAAGGCGATCTGCCAGTTCCTCTTCCAAAAGTATGTGTGCTATAGCATTCTTTCTCATACCTGGCTTCCTACCGGTGAAATCATATATCAGGATACTCTCGGAAAGGAGTGGGTGAACGGCAGATCTGGGGACGATAAGCTTATGGGATTCCGCGGAGTTACGTATCGCGACCACGGCATTACCCTCGCATGGATCGACACTCTCTGCATCAATAAAGATAGCAGCGCTGAACTCGACGAATATGGCGTTCAAAGTGTACAAAAATTAAAACGCAATCTTTTTTCGTTAGCGCGCTTTATTTTTCTTACTTTTTCGACTTTCCGCACTATTTAGACCAAATTTCAGAATGAGAAAAATTAGAGCGGAAAATCTGGGTAGCGCGCAACTTTGAAATCATTGCGCGCAACTTTGATTTCAGCGCGCAACTTTTTTTTGGCGCGCAACTTTCATAGCGCGCAATTTAATTTTTTCACACGACTCTTTGAAAGTGAGAAGTGGTCTACTTCAAGCCTCAATTAAGCTAGCTACATGTACCTGTGTAGACTGGAAACAATCCGGGACTCTGAGAGCAAGGTTTGGGCAAGGTCACCAATGATGCCCAGTCTGATGCCAAGTCTGATGCCGGCTGGTCCGGCAAGAGCGATTTAGCTTACACGGGCATTGGATAATTTTAATCCATCTTAATCTTCTAAGGTATCAAATAGTATGGCGAAAGGTTGGTTAGAGGTTGGCTAAGGACCGCATCGGGAGACCGGGGACTGCATTGGTAGAACATGCCGGATGTTAGCCGAGGTGGCATCACAGTTGGCATCATTGGCGACGTACTCAAACCTTGCTTTCAGATTCCTGGATTGGTCCCAGACAACCCACAAAACAGCCTACACAAGTACACTGTAGTTCGTCGAAGCTTGAAGTAGACTACTCTGTGCATTAAAAGCTGCACGCCAAAATTAAATTGCGCGCTATGGAAGTTGCACGCCAAAAAAAAGTTGCGCGCTGAAATCAAAGTTGCGCGCAATGATTTCAAAGTTGCGCGCTACCCGCATTTTCCGCTCTAATTTTTCTCATTCTGAAATCTGGTCTAAATAGTGCAGAAAGTCGAAAAAGTAAGAAAAATAAATCGCGCTAACAAAAAAAGATTGCGGTTTGATTTTTGTACACTTTGAACGCCATAGACGAAGCCATCCAATCCATGTATAAATGGTATGAAAATTCGTCCATTTGCATCACCTATCTTCGCGAAACCGTTTCTCTCGTCGACATGGAATTTGATGGCTGGTTTAAACGTGGCTGGACTCTGCAAGAGCTTATTGCGCCGAAGAATATGCAGTTTTATGGGCGCGATTGGACCCGCTTAACGCCCAGCGTTTGGGACAACGACAAGGCCAACCCCATCATCCAAGAAATCATTCGCAGCGTAACTGGGATAGAAGCAAAGGAGCTCCTATCATTTGACCCTCTCAAAGGCAGCGGTGTTCTGACTCGTATGCGTTGGGCGGCATCCAGGCAAACAACGCGAGGAGAGGATTGGGCCTACTCCCTGATGGGAATCTTTGGTGTCAATTTTTCCATCTCGTATGGCGAAGGCGCAGAACGTGCTTTTTCCCGACTGATCGAGGCGATCATCAGTTCAAGACACACATCCCATATCATCCAGGTCCTTCACTGGGCGGGAGCGGCCATTTCTGACAGGATTCATACCTCACACCTTATTCCCTCCAAACCAGAATGTTACGTCAATGAAAATGCTGAAGTCAACGCCTCTCCAGATATCATACCTACTCTCTTAGAGCCAATGGTTTTTACTCATCTTGGCTTACGGGCGAGGTTACTGCTCATTCATGTACACACTGTGGTAGTGCCTCTAGATAACCAACATTATCATCATGCGCCCTTCTATGTTAATGTTGGCGTAATGTGGGCGGTCCGCAAACACCATGGCACTCTATACATTCCCCTCCACAAACGATTTCCACAATACCCCACTATGGACTCCCTCTTTCAGTTTTATCACCCCGAAATTCCGACCCCTTGTGGGAGCAGCTTCTTCCTTGGTATATATACATTCAAGGAAGACAATGACAAAGGTTGCATCTATCTTCCGCTCCCTTCCTGCGCGTTTCTCCTAGGAATTCCGACCCCAAAATCAAACTTTTCCCTACATGACATTTCCTCGAAGCACTTCGAGCCAACTGCCAAAATCGATACACGCAAAATAATCCAGCTAGGCACGAAATGGTTTTCTGGTACTCATGAACCGATCGATATCACAGCAGGGTTTATTACCATACAGAAGGAGTTGCTCCAAGGAATGGGCATGAAGGTGGTAAATGCATATCTGTAAACATCTATGCCTATGAATGTGAATTCAAGTTTTCAGTACTTAGCTTCTGCGGCGCATCCATCTATGTATTTCTAACAACGATATACAGAAAGAAATGGTATCTCAAATACGTCTGGATTGAGACAGCCAACAATTAATACAATCCGATATGAAGCTGTGATATCTAATATGCGTGTATGGAATTGCGCGTACGTATGTCATAACTGAACAGTGGAAAAAAAAAAAACGCAGTCCATCCTCTCAAGGTTGAGTCCTACGCCAAAGCGAAACGCGTAAAGTCTACATATCCATTGCACCACCCCACGTCAATGGCCCGCACATGACTGTGCGGGCGCCATACAATACCACCTTGATGCATGCCGACGATGCATGGGCGGGATAATAAATTACCGAGCATGCAAGTCCAAGCCCAACCCGCACGGCCGCCACCCAAAATCAACACACGGCACAAGAAAGCCTCTAGAGTCTTCTGTCTCCTACATTCCCCTCCACCATCATGCATCATCATCCAACCCCTGTCCTCTTTAGCGAACGACGAAGTCATCTTCCCACGGCGCACCACGGCCAGGTCCGCGAGCGCTCGGAATTGAAATTCGGGACGGCGCGTCGATGGGTCCTTTTACTTGCACACCTCCCACATCTTGACGTAGTCACTGTCGCGCATCGCCAGTCAGCATCTCCACCATACCCGCCCAAAAAACAAACACGAAGAACAGAACAAAAGGAGCAAACACCCCTCTGAAACAAAGGGCGCACGAGATCATAAATTTCCACAAAACCTTACGCGCCCAAACCAGCACCTCCAACCCCACCGAAAAGCACCAAAACCACAAACACCAAAAAACGAGGACTCACATCCGGAACGCCCGATCCGCATCCCCCGCCGGCCACGTCGGGTACCACACCCCCTGCCCCTCGCAAAATCCCGCATCGCCGTCAGACTCCCATCGAACCACATCTTCCCGCCCACCCCGTCCGGGAACCACCCGCTCGTCCCGCCCACCCCCAGCCCGATGCCCAAATAAAAGTCCTGGTCGAACGGGGCCGCGTTCCCCCCGCCCGCCGCGCGGTAGATGTCCTGCACGACGGCGACGGAGGACCCGTTCGGGGCGGTCGGCGGGAAGTGCGCGCGCGCGAAGTAGGAGGTGGAGGGGGAGGCGGTGGTGGTGAGGAGCATGGTGTGCGTGCGCGCGTCGACGGACATGCGGATGAAGGTCGGCGTCCATTCGAGCGTGTAGACGTGGAAGCCGGCGGAGAAGGTGGAGCGCTTGAGGGAGTACCTAAGGGGGGAGCGGGTGAGTTGGGTGTTTTGGGAAGAGGAGAGGGGGAGGGAAGGGGTGATCGCGCGCGATTCGAGGCGCTTGGTAGAAGGTAACTCACCATCCAAATATCCTCTCCGCCACACTTGCCAGCGGACCATACACCAGACTAGCCGTCACAAAATTCCTGCCCTGTGCGGGGTACGAGGGCGCATTCCCTCTTGCTTGCACGAGCGTCATAGAGCCGGACAACGGGAACGCGGCACCATAGGTGTTGTTCACAGGTAGGAGGGTAATGGAAGGTGAGAGCCAGTCGCTGTCGAAAAATATTCAATCACCAAATCTCAACCAGAAAACAGGACCCAAACGCACCCAGTCGGCATCTTCGCGCGGACCTCCACCTTGCCAAACTTCACACTCTTCTTCCCGAACGTATTAATCCTCGCACTCATCACCGGATTCACCACATTCGGGCCATTCCCGCCGGGGCTCGGCGTCACCGAACACGCCGTCTTATTCGCGCTTGTGCACCCAGGCAGCGTGTACGTGCCCCCGCCCACGATATTGCTCGGCGTCAGCGTCGGCATGAAGTACAGCTCCCCGCCGCGCGTGTACAGGTTCTCCGCCGCGCCCGTGCTCATCTCGAACTCGCCCACGCCGAACCCGCCGAGCTCCACGTCCTTCACCCAGTTCCCGCCGTCGAGGTCCGCCCCCGTGAAGTCGTCGTCGAGGACCAGACACAGCGTGCTCGGGTCCAGCACCTGCTTCTGCGCCTCCGCGACGCCGGAGAAGCAGAGGTAGCCAGCGCCCGCGAGGCCGAGGACAATGCAGAGCAAAGTGGTGAGGTAAGAGAGGCGCGCGCGGGGCTCGCGCGCGGCGAGCCACGGCTTGTCGTCCTTCGTGAGCGGCTCCGCAAGGCGCGTGGAGGGCAGCGGGGGGCGCGCCTTGGGGAGCGCGAGCGCGTACGGGGACGCGCCGTTGCCGGAGCCGACGCCCGCTATGCCCGCGCCCGTGAGGCCCGGGAGGAAGGCGAGCGCGGTGGTGCTGGCGCTCGGGGACGAGGAGAGCAGGTGCGTGTTCGTGTACGCCTGGCCGTAGGACGGCGGCGACCATAGAGAGCTCGTGGGCCGCGAGGACGGCGCGAGGAACGGGGCGCGGAAGGAGGGCGTCGAGCCGTTGCGCGGGAGCGTTGACGCACCCGAGGCGAACGCGTATGAGGTTGTGGGTGACTGCGGCGCGGGGGCTGCGACCGCGGGATGGTCAAAGGCCGTCGTCGACGGCGAGGGGGAGAAGGGGCTCGCGGCGGCGGCGGCGGCGGCGCTGGCTTTGTAGAGGCTGTTGTTGCTCGCGGTGCGCGGGATGTGCGCGTGCTGGAGCAGGCTCGCGGTGCTACCGGCGCTGTGCCCGCTCGCCGCCTCGCTCGCGCTCCCGCCAGAACCTCCGGCACCAGCGGTACCGGCAGCCATGAACGGCGCGAAGGGCTTGCGCAGATCCGCCTCGGCGTCCGCGGCGTTCGCGCTTGTGTAGTCGCTTGCAACGGTGCTGTCGAGCGAGGCGCGGCGGCGCTGGCTGGGGAGCGGGTCCGGGTTGCCGGGGTACGCCTGGAAGGGGAAGGTGAACGAGGACGGCGGCGGGCGCGTCGGGAGCTGCTGGTGCTGGGGCGGGGGCGAGTGCGGCTCTGCGTAGAGCGTGGAGGGCGACCACGTGCCGGAGTCGCGGCGCGCCCTGGGCGAGGCGTGCTCGCGCTCGCTGCTGCGCCGCCGGGCGGGGGCGTTGCGGGTGCTAGCGGTGGTCAGGGCTGGGTTGATGCGAGGTGACGGTGCGGAGGCGGGGGAGTCGGAGTCGGAGGAGGGTCGAGCGACGAGATGTCGAGCGACGAGGCTGAGGAGGTGCGGTTGGGCTCGGAGAGGAAGAACGGGCGGGGCGGGGGAAGGTCGCTGTGCTGGGAGCCGGGCGAGCCGCTGCGGGGGTGGGGGTCGGCGCTGGTGGGCTTTTGGCGACGAGGATAGGCCATGGGTTGGGGGATGTGGTTGAGCGGCTGGCTGCCTTTTCTCAAAGCGTGAACTGTCCTTCCGTGCCTCTGACGTCACTCCTTATCCGAAGCGTCAGCCAGTCCCCAGACACCCTGCGATCTGCAGATCCCATCGGGATACGCGCTTTGCTTTTCATTCGCCGTGGTGGCTGGCCTACATCGTTCCCTGCCCTCCTCTTTCCTCCTTCCTTCTTTCTTGTTTCGTTTTCCGTTCTTACTTCCTGCCGACGACAACGACGACGACAGGCGCCCCATGGACTACGACCGCAACGACGCCCTTCTCCACTGGCTCTTCCGCCAAACCCAGGGCGACGCCTGGTTCCGCCCCAATGAGGAGAACATCTCCTCTGGTGTCGCCCTTCGCGTCAGCGAAGGTCTGTTTCTCTATCTGATACTGCTCGTGTGCAGCTCAGATGACTGACTTGTTTGCTTGATTTTTCTTTCGTTGGATTCTTTTCGTGGCTTTTTATTATTACGCATATATTCAGCATCGACGACTGGTACTCCCGAATTCCGCGTCTTCCCATACGAGACCGCGTCCCTTGAGCCTTTCGAGACCGCCGTTTCTGCTCTCAACCCCGTCGTCGCCGTAAAGGTGCGCAGCGCCGCCGTGCACGCAGCCCTCGCTGAAGTGTGAGTCCCTCTCCCCGATTCCTTATTTCCCCTTGTCCAATCTCAGGACAACTTTGTCTTGCCTGGTCTTGTTCGTACTGTTTTCGTCCATTTTTCTTTTCTTCTTTCCTTTTTTCGTAACTACGCACCACACGACGCCACGCCTCCTACCCCATGCACCCACGCCGCTGCACCCTTTACCAAATCGCCAACGATAACACCGCGCGCCGCGTCGTCCAGTGTCATTTATGACGCGCCCTATGACGAACACAAAAAACATGTCAAAAAGTGCAGGCGCCCATTTTCCCATGCTATGGTGCTTCGGTGATCTCGACATCCGATTTGGATGTTCCCGTACAATTTGCCGTGATGATCCCATGGCTATGAGGTGCAGGCGGCTCTGTTGACACCGAAGGCGCGCGTGTGTGTGGATGCGCTCTCCAGCCATCCAGCGCTCCATCCGCGCCGTCGCACATATGTTCGTGGTATCTCTAACGTCTGTCGGTCTTTCGTGTGTGTGTCATGCCAGAGTGTTTTGACTACTTCTAGGCATGTCGCCCGCGTGTCAGCGTGTTAGCCAGCGTGTGTGGATGCAGCGCGAATTCATTTCGCCTCGCCTTTCTAATCTTCTTTTTTTATATCGCGTTCATCTTATTTCCCACTTGAGGTGTTCCTTCGGGATCCTGATTCGTCCCCTTTCCTCCTTTCATCTCCACTCTTCATTGCTTAATCTCATTCTGGTTCGAGTGCCATGTATATGTTGGACGCATGCTGACGAATTCCTTTACTCTTTTTATATATATTTCTCCTCTTCCCGCTATCGTGGTGCATCTCCCCCGCCCTCAAATATTCGGCTCCGAAACCCGCACTTCTGCGTTCGACAACTTCGATTTCGCCCGCCGCGACCTGCCACATCTACCGTGCCATTTCACGCCACGCCACGCCGTGCCAACACCTAATACGGAATTTAATAAACGTGCACTTTGGCCCCCTATGTCCCACTGACAACGAACAATCTAACGACCTATTCCCTTTTATGGCCATGTCCAATCCGACGCCAACGACCGCGGCGACTGTCCGTCTGTCTGTCTGTCTGTCTGCCCTGGACTCTGTCCCTGCCCGGACTGCTTGGACGCCGAACGCGCCGCTACTTGCCAACCAACGACCGCTACACGCCCCCCACGGCCGCGCGAACGTGAACTACTGCACGGCAACGTGCCTCCGCCGTTGTCCGTCCACGGCCTCGGACGTGCGATGTGATCCCCCTTGTTGCGTCGTTGCGCCGGCTGATCCCGCGTTCATTCCCCGTCTGCTTGGCTTCTGGCCTTCTGCGCTGGACCATGCCTTCTGGATCTCTGCTACGGCGGCGATTGTGCGCTTTTGTCGATTTCATTTGGATTTCATTGACCTTGCGGCACGTGCCTACATGGACTTGGTGGGTTTCCGGGACGTTTGCGTGGGGTTGGGACTGGTTGGGATGCATGCTACAGTGCGCCGGACGAGCGCAGCATCTACGTCGACGCGGAGACGCGCATCCAGATCCTGGACACGATGCTCCTGCTCCCGCAGGCGGACAAGGAGCAGTGCGCTGCGTTCATCGTACGTCCCCCCTGCCCTCCGCCGCCCGAACCGCGTTCTAATCTACTCTACTCTAATCTCATTCATACTCCCTGATCTAATTCACACTCCCTGCGTCCGACCAACCACCAGCGCGACGAGCGCGTGATGGTCATCTGGGCGGAGGCGCTCGACCGCATCGTGCCGCTCTGCCAGGACGTCGAGGAGCGCCTGATCAAGCTGCTCTGGCGCGCGCGCCCCGCCGGCGCAGGAACGACGTCGCTGCTCTCCGCGAGCACGACCGCCTCCGCGCCCGCGAGCGTCGGGGACCACTCGTCCAGCGGCGCGGAGGGCACGGCGCCGCTCGCCGCCGCCGCCGCGGCGCACGCGGGCGTCGGCAGCATGCGCAGCGGGCGGCTCGGCTTGCGGGGGTTGTACGGCGAGCAGGGGCGGGTGTACGGCGAGGACGGCGCGGAGGAGATGGCGCGGGAGAAGCTGCGGAGCCGGCCGGGGACAGCGAGAAGGGGCGGGTGGGGGCCGCGGTGGGCGGCGCGACAATGCGAAGGTATAAGCGGACGTGGTATGGGCGGCGCGTGCCGGTGCCGGTGCGCGTGCCCGGCGGGGAGGGGGAGGCGCTGGAGATGGATCTGGAGCTGGATATGGATGTGGAGGCGCTGGGCGGGGAGGGGCGGCGCCCGGTGAGGTTGTATGCGCCGCTGTATAATGGGCTCGCGGCGGGGCTTGCGTTGGGTGCGTGATTTTCTTTCTTTCTATTCTTCTTGGTGGGGGTGTATGGGGAGGGCGTGAAATGGGAATGCTAATGGGAATTTTTTGTTTTGTTTTGGCAGTCTTTGTGGGAAATGCGTTGCGCACGCTCCTTATGGAATGGGTCCTGGACGGGGACTTTACGCGCTTCGCGTTGTGCGCGGTGATCCCTCTGTTGTACTGTGTTTCTCTCGTGCGTACCCTCTTCTTCATCCTCCCTCCATTTGACGACTAACTTGAACATTTTTTTGGTGTGGGCACACAGTTCTTCACGCTCCAGATCGTTCAAAACGTAACGATGATGGTCGGGCCGATAGCGCACTACCACAAGAACTCGAAGTATTACTCCGCCACGCGCCCGAGGCCGAATAAGATGGTGGATAATAACCTGCCGCATATCACGATTCAGATGCCGGTGTACAAGGAAAGTCTGGAAGCTGTTTTGTGCGTGTCTTTTTTCTTCTCATTCGTTGGTGTCTTTTATTCTTAAATTTATTGGTACTGCAGGGCCCCGTCCATCCGCTCGTTGAAGAAGGCGATGCAAACATACGCGCGCCAAGGCGGCACGTCGACGATATTTGTCAACGACGACGGCCTGCGCGTGCTCCCCCCGGCCGAGCGGGACGAGCGCCTCGCGTTCTACGCGAACCACAACATCGGCTGGGTCGCGCGCCCGAAGCACGACGCCGCCGCGGACGGGTTCAAGCGCGCGGGGCGGTTCAAGAAGGCGTCGAACATGAACTACGCGCTGGCGCTCTCGCTGAAGATGGAGAAGCACCTCGCTGCGCTGCTCGCGCACCCCCAGCACCCGCACCAGCCGCCGCACCCCAGCACCCTCCGCACGTCGCTCTCCGCGTCGACGACCACGGACGCGGCGCACCACCCGCCCGCGGCGGAGCCCGTCGCGTACGGGATCCAGTACCAGAACCGCGACGGCGACGAGAGCGTGGTGTGGGGGCACGGCACGGGCGCGGCGGGGGACGCCGCGCCGGGGCTCGCGGGGCTCGGCGACGCGGACCTGGAGGAGCGCGCGCTGGGGCTGGCGATCGAGGAGGTGTGGGAGGAGAGCGGGCGGCGGTGGCGCCCATGGGCGGCGAACGGGCGCGCGACGCGCGTCGGGGAGATCGTGCTGATCGTGGACTCGGACACGGTCGTGCCGGAGGACTGTCTGCGGGACGCGGCGCGGGAGATGCGGGCGAGTCCGACGGTGGCGATTATCCAGCATGAGTCGGGTGCGTTGTTGTGCCTCCTCTTTTTTTGGGTTTTGTTTTTGGTGTTTTGGGGATGGTGCTGATGGGGTGTGCGGTGCAGATGTTATGCAAGTCGCGCATCATTATTTCGAGAACGGTATTTCGTACTTTACCAGGAGGATTAACAGGTGTATCTCCATCTGTAGGTCCTATCTCCAATTTTTTTTTCGCAGTCATTCTCACTCTCTGTTTTAGCTTGTGCTAATGGCGAAGTTGCGCCGTTCATGGGTCACAATGCGTTCCTCCGTTGGCGGGCCATCCAGGACGCGGCTTTCGTTGATCCGGTGGATGGCACGGAAAAAATCTGGTCCGATACGAACGTCTCTGAGGATTTCGATATGGCGCTCAGGCTGATTCTCAAGGGATACATCGTACGGTGCGTCGATTTACTTTCATACATCGTATCTCCGAGTCTCACGTGTCCCTTGATCGATCCTTTAATGGCACTCTACAGATGGGCGACATACGCCAAGGGCGGATTCAAGGAGGGCGTGTCGCTCAGCGTGGACGACGAGCTGAACCGGTGGCAAAAATACTCGTATGGGTGCAATGAGCTGCTGTTCAACCCTCTCGTACAATGGTGGCGCCGGGGTCCCATTAATCCCCAGATCCACACGTTCCTCTGGTCGAAGGCGCCGCTGCATTACAAGATTTCGATGATGTCGTGTACGTCTTGCTTCGCTATCGCTGGCTGTCTCGGCGAACGGAATGAACTGACGATTTTGCTTTGCCTGCGCGTTTCCTAGACATGTTCTCGTACTGTGAGTGCGCAGTTTCTTATCCCTTGTCACCGCCGTCCCCCATCCGGTCTTCATCTCTTATCCACTGGCGTCCCGGAGCCTCGTCCGTCCCGGCGCGCCGCGCTTCCTCCCCTCCCGCAGACTCAGCACTCCTTCGATTTTTGTCTTCATTTCCTCGCGTACTGATTACATTTTCTCTTTGTATTATCAGACGGTATCGCTGCGTCGATAACGATATCGCTCATCAATTACGTGCTGCTGGGCTTCCAATTTCCAGTGGACGGGTTCTTCATGCACAGTTTCGAGATCTTCCTCGCCACCACGGTCGTGTTCTGGGGGTCTGGTACTATCGGGTATACGCTCCTTGAGTATCGTCTCGGACATAAGAAATTGGTGCGTGTTGGAGAGATATGACTAGGACCCCGAGCTTGGTTGACTTCTCCCGCTCGCCCTTGCTCGCTGCATCTGAAGCTTCGTGCATTGACTGATTGGCTTTTCTTGTAGCTCTACGCGTTCTTTGAGAACTTGATGTGGATACCATTCTTGTAAGTCGGCCCCTCGCGAGGCATTGTTCACAGCGCCATGCGTAAACACTTTCGAGTTAATCTCTTAATTCTGGTATCTTTCTACTTTGCACTAGCTTCTTCTTTTTCGGCGGACTCTCCATTCCGGTCACGCAGGCGATCCTCGCACATTTGTTCTCCTACGACATCCAGTGGTCTGCTACCGTCAAAGAAGTGGAGCGCTCCAACTTTTTCAAAGAAATTCCCAAGATCGCCAGGCGGTGCGTGTATTTTTTCTCTCTGACGTTGATGGACATTGACATTTGGCGCTTTGCGCATGTTTAGATTCTGGTTCCCATTGCTTGCATCTGTGATCATTATGGCCGCAATGATTATCATTTCCACGCCCCTGGTGCCCTTCGTGTGGAGGATCGACGGGTCTGCGTGGGCTGTGATTTTGCCCCTCTCGTAAGCACTACACTGCGCGCATCACTGCGACTCCACTATTAACTTCGCTCATTCGTCATGGCTATCGTTAGATTGTCTGTTGCATGCCATATCTTGTTCCCTGTACGTTCTAATTTCTCACTGCATTTACTGTTCCGCGGTCGCTCATCAACGTTTTGATGACTTCTAGATTGTGTTAAACCCATGGCTTATGGTGTTCTCGTACTAAATTGCTTTCCTCGGATTCTTCGAATGACAGTTGCTCACGAACAAACGATTCTTACTCCTACTCCTGGTATAGCCGTTGTTACCTTGCTGCTTTGATGCCTTTTCTTTCCAGACTTTGCACTTCCGTATTGCATACCTACATACATACCCATACCCGTAGCAACTCTTCTTATTCCCCTCGTATTTACCCACTTAGACTTCGTCCTACCAGGACCTCCGATATACTGTACTTTTCGTAAGGGTTTACTACACTGTTTGTCAGAAGATTCTCCTTCACTTCATTGCTTTCGGCACTAGAGCTGTTAGAGCTTCCATTATTATATTTCCTTTGGAGCTCCCAGCCCATACACGCTTTGTTCATTCTTCTATTCGGACCATTCCATTTCATAATCACCCATACGTACTTAGTTACATTCATTCATCCATTTTATAGACCTGCTTTGCATAATACGTCTAGGAGTTGCTACATCTAATATATCTTCATGGACTACTTCATCCCCGAAACCTCGCCTTAACGTCGAGGTGCGTGCACTACACTGGTCCTTGTTGTCATATGACCATCATAAACGCCTTCTATGCAATGCGTAATTATGCTCTGTTCTGTGCTCTTTGGATGACGGTATTTCCCGTTGCACGGAAGATGTCAGTTCATTTTTGCAGCCTCCAAAACCCCACGTTTAGTCAGACAAGCTTTCGATGTCAGACACATATGGTTGCTTTCGTTATGTGAAACTGCATTTTCTGATCTGGCAATGGGCATCACCGACAATTGGTAAGTGATTGGGGAAATCGGTGGGAAGAGTACGAAGGTTAATGGTGGAAATAAATTTGGAATGAATAGTATGATGATAGTATGACGTCCAGCAGGCAGACAACGGTATCCAAAGTCTGTTCTTTCCTCGGCCTGAGAAAACGTCGATCTTGCCCATATGACTTGAGTGTGTCTGTAGAGCTTCTATATGTTGTAAACGTGGAAGCTCGAGGCAGGACTGGGGCAGGACGTGCGTCGCTTGCGCCGCACAGAGTCCCACTTTCCAGATTTGGAAGCCCTGGTGGCTGAGATTGGTAGTAGTGGTTCCGGGGTCCTGCTATTGGTGCCTGTTACTTGCGAGTCCCATATTAAGAAATCTTTCCCAAAAGCCACCTAGGGCGTCCTTGAGATCGGGCGCTGTCAACGTCATTGGGCGTGTCACTGTCGGTCGGTGGCACAATTGAACGGGAAAAAGGAACGAAAAGCCCGTTCGACATTCAACATTTGATGCTCGATAAGCCTAGCTGCACGTCGGTGAATTCAAAGGCTTGCACTAGTATGCGTCTACTACGCCACGGGCAACAGGCATTTTCGATTACGTTTGATCAAATTTATGTGCCTTCTGTGTGCTACTAGTATCCACACAATCAAATTTCGCTCGCAAGGGCATTGAATGATCAACTCCCCCAATTTTTATTCCAACAAGTGTTATCCGTATGTTGTATCATTGCCTGCGGCTTGCTTCGCTAAAAATTACACCAAATCAACACGCCAAGTTTGGCGTTCAAACGAACGATACTTAATCTGGCGAAAATTGCTTCATCGAGGATGCAGGATATGTCGTCGACGGAGTGATTCGTATAATATCCTGGGCATCTCGGGTGTTTGCTGCATGCCTGGACCTTAAAAGCTGGCGATACGGCGGTGGTTCGGTGGCGGGATAGAAGAAATGTAGTGAGTATGGATGGGCTTTTCGGAGTCGTGATCTACGTCATAGGCAAAGAAATTTGTCTTCACTCACAGGTTAACATGGCCTCATTCAATTTGCAAAGCGTAAAAGAGATTCTGCCACAAGTACGTTTAGTGCCGCAAGGACTTGCTTCCATTTGGTTGATTTGAACCTCTGGTGTAAGGGCGCCGTGTAATGGTGCCCTTCACTCAGTAGCGCAGATAGACAGGATAATGTTGTATCTTTATTGCTCGTTCAGAAGAGGAGAAATACATGAGAGAGACAGTAGCTACACACCTTTATTGCTCGTTCAGAAGAGGAGGAGCAATAAAGGTGGAAACGGGATTTTTATGTTGTGGTCAGGTGATCCAGGTGAATTAAGGTTTGGGGGAAACGTCGTAAGGCCCCAGGCTTACATCTGGCCTCAGGAAGATTATACAGCAATTTCGGTACCGGAGCCTGTACGCGTGAAAGCACTTACATCCTACGAGATGTCTGTATCATCATCATGACTGCCTTTACATCCTACGACACGTCTGTATCATCAGCATGACTGCCTTGGATAGTGATCTTGAGAGAAAGTACAGCTGTTCATGCATCATGACCTCACATCCGGCCTTCCAAATCGACATTTTGAGCACCATTTTCGGATCCTGATGAATCAGATCACGCTAGCGGCCTTCAGCATATGCCAGACTAAAAATCGATATGCTACATACTCAAATGCTAGTGGTATCTTCAAGGCTCCCCGGACAGCAAAGGTTGCCGGATTGTTGCCTTTTGTAGTATGTAACTGGATTCTCATCGTATTTCTTTTTGGTCCCCAAGACATTGTCCATTCCGACTCTGTCCCTTCCTCCCTACAATAGTCCACCCTCATCGTATTTACAGTATAAAAAAGTACGATCAAGTGGGGTCAATCCTCAATTACATCTTCTTTAACGGAATTTTTTGAGTGATAAATCAGTAATACTCGTTCCAAGTCCCAGGATCCAAGACAGCTGCAGTTAGCATTCTCACTCTTTCCAACGCATGGCTCGATGAGAGGATTCAAAAATCTATGTCTGAGCATTTCTAGGTTAGATACCTGCTTGTGTGTCTTCCGTCGAGGACCACGAGCTCAGATTTCAAATTTCATGCAAAGCAATTAAAAGTAAGTACATGAAAAAGAATCAGAACTCTCTCGAGCCAAGAGTCAAAATTAGTCTTGTTGACTATGCACTGTTGGGAGGAAAAATTGGGTAAAAAAGAATTAATGCCAATAAAATCAATGAAGCGATGCATTAAGAGGGAATCGAACCCCCGGCGGGTCGAGCTTTCTGCTCAAGATGGCAACGACCCAGGTTACCACTACCCCATTAATGCTTACGATGTTGTTATGACTTGTACCCTTGGTTTGAAATAAGACAGCTAAAGGTTATAAAGTATAACCTCCGAACAAGCGCCGGAGAATGTCCTCTATTTTCCCGCAAAAATCATTTCAATTCCGTTTGACCATGAGTCTCAACCGTTTCGCTCAGATTTCTTCTTTTCACGCGGAGCCGTCAGCGCGGACCGTTAACGCCGGCGGAGGTTGAATGCGACTATGCAGCACCACCGCATCAGCCTGAGGAGCCGCGACTGCTCGCAGGTCACATTGGAACGTTTTGGCGGCCGAGTGCCAACGCTTCTGACTTCTTCGTCGCGTCTAGCGGCTCGAGGCTATCATGTGGACCCCGCTTGGCCTAGAGATCTCACTCGTCAACTCCTTATAATGCAACACGGGCTCTCGCCCTGTGGGCAACGGAACACTTTTGCTGCCATAGCTTGACCGCGATGCAGTGGACAGCGCATGCATTCATGCAGCTCGCGCGACTCTTGTCGATCCTGTCCTATTCTACGACGATCCTCGCTGCCGCACCCGCGGGCTTTCCGAAATCCGGAAACGGTCTCTGGTACACGCAGCCTGGTGGCGTATGGTCGCGCGAATGGCTTCCGGTGGGGAATGGCTATCTCGCTGGTGAGTTTTCTGTTTTCTATGGCCATCAATGTGCGTCTTATTTACGATGTTAATGGCTCTGTGCTGCAGCGATGGTCCCTGGAAATACCCAGCAGGAGACTACGCAACTGAATATCGAGTCCCTATGGTCTGGTGGTCCGTTCGCCGACCCGGTATGCTGCTCATGTTCGTCTGGCGACGGCATATTTATTACGAAATATCTTGGATTTAGACATACAACGGTGGCAACAAGCAGCCATCAGAGCAAGCTGCGACTGCTCAAGCTATGCAACAGATTCGCGCTTCGATATTCCAAAGCCCGACAGGAGATATCGACAGTCAGTCCTCGCCTTCCTATTTCCAACCTACAATACCTCAATGTCAGCTTCACGTTATAATGTGCAGATATCGAAGACCTTGCAACTGACGCTGGCCAATATGGTACACCTGAGACTTCATTCTTATGTAAGAACACAACACTGATTGTTGGTCCTCATACTAGGCTCCTATGCCGGTGCAGGGAACCTTTTATCCACACTCGGTATCACTGGCGCAGTTACGAACTACAACCGATGGCTGGACCTAGATCAAGGCCTCGCCGGAACGTCCTGGACGCAAAACGGCACCAACCTCCTTCGGTAAGCCAACAAAAAATCATGTTCCCATAAATCTCGTCCCATACTTCAACGCTTACAATCCACCCTTGCGATATTTATTCAATTAGGACGACCTTCTGTTCCAACCCCACGCATGCCTGCGTCGAGCACATAACCACCACCAACGCCGAGCCCCTCCCGGACATTACCTACGCTTTCTCCATCGCACAGAATTCCGGACTCCCCGCGCCCAACATCACCTGCATGGGTCAAAACACTTTACTTGTCGAAGGCTTCGTGTCGACGTCGCCCCCAGGCATGGCGTACGCGTTCATCTTCCGCGCCTTCTCCAGCTCGCCAGCGGCGCAGTTCCAATGCATACAACAGCCGGTGGCGTCCGGGTCCCCTCCGAATGGGACGATCCACCTGCCCTCCAGCTCCTCTGCTTCGGCGGGGCAGGTGCACGATGCATGGATCGCATGGGTAGGCGACACGGAATATGACATGGACGCCGGCGACGCCGCGCACAACTTCAGCTTCCGCGGCACCGACCCCGTCGCCAAGCTCCAGCAGCTCCCCGCGTCCACCTCCCCGGGCACCGTGCTCGCGGACTACGCCGCCCTCCTCGCGCAGCACACCGCCGACGTCCAGAGCGTGCTCTCCGCGTCTTTCGCGCTGGATCTGGGGCAGACGCCCGACCTCACGCAGCCGACGGATGTGTTGAAGGGGAAGTATGAGGTGGATGGGGCGGCGAGTACGAACGCATATTTGGATTGGGTGCTGTTTAATTATGGGCGGTATATGCTGGCGAGCAGCTCGAGGGGATTACTTCCGGCGAATCTTCAGGGCAAGTGGGCGAATGGGGTGTCGAATGCGTGGAGTGCTGGTAAGTTCTCATTTGTTGTTAGCTGGGTTGATATATATCTGATTTCTTTTACTATAGATTATCGTAAGAATTGATTTATTCTTCAGTCCGCCGTCGGAATTTATTGATGATTGCAGACTCGAATATCAACATTCAAATGAACTATTGGATCGCAGAAATGACGGGACTGAGTCAGTTGACACTGCCTCTCTTTGATTATTTCGAAGTACGCCTATCCCGTCGCATATATCTCTGCTCCACAGTTAACATTAAACCTCAACGTGGTGTAGAAAACATGGGCTCCTCGTGGAGCGTATACCGCCCAGGTTCTCTACAACATCACTCGTGGTTGGGTAACTCATAATGAGGTTTGTTCTCTGCAACGCTTGGTCGCCAAGTACATGTAACCTGATGGAATTTCTCGTTTTACAGATGAACGTAAGCTTTTTAATCGAGGCAAGGTACCCAGAAGCTGAAGTTTCTCTTTGTAGATCTTTGGCCACACCGGAATGAAGGGAGGCGGCAATACCGCGGAATGGGCCAATTATCCGGGTATGCAATGTTTTGTTGGGTTGTAAATAAAGGGATATACTGATAGATGAATGGCACTGCAGAATCCGCTGTTTGGATGGTATGCTGAATTTATATTTTTGTGAGAATGTGCGCTCACAAATAGCTCTACATGCTAGATGTTCAACGTCTGGGACCATTTTGACTATACCAACGACGTTAACTGGTGGAAGACGCAAGGCTGGCCGCTCGTCAAGGTATGTTGCCTCTTCATCGTCCATCCCAGTAATGGATCATTTAATTCGTGAAATGATGTACATACATGAAGGGCGTTGCCAGCTTCCATCTCGATAAACTGATCCCAGATCTCAGCTTCAATGACTCTACGCTGGTGGTTAACCCATGCAACTCGCCGGAACAGGTGCCTATAACCTTCGGTGCGTACATGGATATGCATCGAACTTGCAGCCTGAAATTCTTATCAATTTGTTATAAGGGTGTGCTCATGCACAGCAGATGATATGGCAGCTCTTCAACGCTGTCGAAAAGGGGTTCGCAGCATCTGGCGACACTGATACCGCTTTCCTTGCTGGTATGCATAGATCGTTTATCTCGGCCCTCAAATCGCTCTAATCGATATGCGTACGTGATTATAGAGGTACGCGCTAAAAGAGCACAGATGGATAAAGGCCTCAAAGTCGGTTCATGGGGCCAGCTCCAAGGTTCGTTCTTCATCCATATTCCTCAAATCGTCCGCTCGTGCTCCTATCTGATCCTCGATGCCTCCATTATTTAGAATGGAAAGTCGACCAAGACTCCCCAACCGATACCCACCGCCACCTCTCGCACCTTGTTGGCCTGTATCCGGGATACGCCATCGCCAACTTCGATGCTTCTGTACAGGGCACAGGGCCGGCGAAGGGGTATTCAAAGACCCAAATACTGGATGCGGCGGAGGTCAGTCTCATCCATAGAGGAAATGGAACGGGCCCCGATGCGGATTCTGGGTGGGAGAAGGCGTGGCGCTCGGCGGCGTGGGCGCAGTTTGGGAACAGCTCGATGTTTTATCATGAACTTTCGGTGAATTTTCATATTTTTGTTTTGGGATGTTTTATGTGTTTTGCTGATGGTATACGATCTGCATTTTTATTTCTTTAGTATGCGATGAGCGAGAACTTCGGGCCTAATTTGTTCAGCTTGTACAACCCCTTCGACCCGAACCCGATCTTCCAAATCGACGCTAACTTCGGGTTCCCGGCGGCGGTCATGGTGAGCGCTTAATTTCGCACTTAATCCCTCCAGGCTAAATTAACAACCCTACCCACCATCGCAGAACGGTCTCCTACAAGCCCCCGACGTAGCTAGCATCACTTCTCCGCTCGCCATCACCCTCCTGCCAGCTCTTCCAGCACAATGGCCTTCGGGATCCATCCGGGGCGCACGCGTCCGAGGGGGGATAACGGTGGACGTCAAATGGAGCAAGGGCAAGCTTACGGGTGCGACTTTCACTGTGGATGCAGGCAAAAATGTGAGGCAGAGGCCGGTTAATGTCGTGTATAACGGCCGTGTATTGGCTTCATTCAAGGCGGCGAGTGGGTTGAAAAAGGTTGTTAGTTGATTTTGAGGTGTTTTATCGATGAAAGGATTGATTGTTGGAATGAAAATTGTATATAAAATTGATCTTTGAATCCTTCCCAAGTTCCTATCCTTCATTCAGCGGAATTGGATCTTGAAGGATTATGTATTATTCAGGTATTACACATTGACAAGAACCTTGCAGGAATAAAGGGTCCCGGCGACGATCATATCACATGATTCATCATACTGATCTTTGTTCGGCCCTCCCCGTCTTGTTTTGCCAAAGCCTTTCTGACTCGATCCTCCTCGTTCGTCTCCGTGATTTCACGACGACATCCAGGATTTCTGGAATATACACTCTTTCCAGCGCAAAGTCTTTCAAAATCCGGAATGTCCCACATTGTTTTTGACTATGTCCCTGCCGACGATTTACCGGCTGCTCTGGTGCTTGAAGCAGCAGGTACGCGACTCTCAAGTTATTTTCTTCATGACCGGACTGATTCGCGCTAGGATTTACACCAGAGGAAGCTGGAACTGAATCCAGCTTCAGGTACCTCCGTCAGCCCTCCTAGTCTATGTATTCTTCTAATCCACCCGTTTGCAGAATCCGTCAATCGCTAGCACCCCATCTGTTTTTGGGAGCTTACGAACTCGAATCGAACTCGCGAAAGCTGGTCGGATATGTTTGCGCCACCCAATCGCCCGAGGAACACTTCACGCACGCGTCGATGACAAGCCACGTCCCCGGGTCATCTTCGGTATGCATCCACTCCGTATGCGTGTCTCCGTTCTACCGAGGAAAGGGTCTCGGTCAAGCACTTCTCAAAGAGTACCTCGCGCGTCTGGAGGCCGCGAGATCGGACGGCACCGCGACATGGGAGCGCGTTATTCTCATCGCGCACGACCATCTCGTGCCTTTCTACGAAAAGGCAGGATTCGAGAATCTGGGGAGGAGTAATGTCGTGCACGGGTCGCTGTCCTGGTTCGAGGTGCGGAGACTATTGACTGCACCATTGAAGTCTGTAGAGGAGAGTCCTACACAAGTCCTGGAAGGACACCAGCAAATGCCACCGGGGGTTTTGGAGGCTTTGCGCCGACCGCGCGCTGCTCCGTCCTCGAAGCTGGTCACTGATTTCCCCAATGGGTTCCCCGAGCTCATCCAGTCGTCTGCTGCAAATGGAATATCAACCAACAAGTTCGATCTGCTGTGTCCTCGAGGTGACTGTGGAAGCATTATCTTAAAGAAGGGGGTTGGTAAATGGGTAGAAAGGGCGAGCGTCCAGGTGAACATAATTGTAGCTTCTAATCCTAAATATCTGGTGACTGACATTCTTACCTAGATGGAACCAGTAGGTCATCAAAATCCGCATCTTCCACCACTCCCCGAGCCTCCCCAGACTGTGCAATGGTGGTTGATCACACCAAGCCCGATGGAATTTGAGAACGTCGGATTCACTCGCCCGGTGCAACCGCTAACTGAACTAGGTGCATCCTTACGTTCGCCTTTATCATCATTGCTCTGTACTCACGTTCATTGTGAAGGACGCAAAATCAAACTCCTTACCTGTGCCGAATGTGATCTGGGGCCTTTGGGTTGGTCAGAGGAAGGAGGATCTGAATTCTGGCTATCCTGCTCTCGCGTTGCATATCGAACATGATTTCATCCTGGAACTGGGGGGAACGAAAACAGTACATTTGCCTGCTATGTATGTTCATAATTTCAATTGACAATGGGTATTTCTACTCTGCGTCGACCTGCTGATTATGCAGTATCAAGAACTAACGTTCAGGCTGCGCTGAACTCGACGAGCCCCGCCTCGCCTGAATCCCAAAGCTTTTCAAACTTGAATCCTGTCTTCGCTCTAAACAGCCTCATGCTATCAGCATAAAGCCAGAAAGAAGTGCGACCTCGCGATCACTTACCCGAGATCGATAAATTCCTGCAACGTCCGTTCTTGGCTGTTGAAGGAGTTCATCATGTTCATGTCTTGTTGATACAGGCGGATGCGACCCATTCCATAATTAGCGAGAAGTGGCTCGGGAGCCTATTTTCGTTGGTAATCAGCGATCCATCTGTCTTACGCGCGCCTAAATTCAGATTTTAGCTGACCTGATTGGCGAAAGTAGGATCCCGAACGGCGTGTTGCAGGACAAATTCATCTGGACATCGAGCCGCTTCAGCAAAAAGGATGGTGGGTGTGGGGATTTTAAGGATCACTGACGAACGAGCAGGCGACTATGGGGCGCCATGGACTTGCGCACGTTGCCAAGGATCTTCATGCATTCATCCATGCCCCAGTCATGCAGAACATGTCGCAACTGTAACGAAGGTGGAGTTGAGTAAAATTTCGGCTGAAGTGTTCAAAAATCCAATGACGCACATAATAGAAATCGCAGTTGGCTACTGGTTGATCATTGAAGAAGTCGATTGGAACGAATTGGACCCGTTTTTCCTCAATCGCCTTCGGACGCTCGGCTTGCCAATACTGGATACATCCTCGCGTAAGCCCAAATACCATACTACGTTATATCTATCCTCTGTACTCACGTTTCGGCCTTGTTGGACGACAGCGGGTAGGTCTTGTAGTATGACCTTAAGCTGAGGAAACTTTTTCACAAGTCCAAGCATTGCATGGCCGTTTCCACCACCGACATCGCAGATGGTTGAATCAGCCGGCACTTGTTCCCAGGCGTATGCTGAAAACGGTTGAATAAAATACACCGATGGCGAAATCGGAAGTGCACTTACACTTGGGGAGCATTGCCCTGCCAGTCACCTCACCCCAGCCAACCATAGCCTGGGCGAAACGCTAGATGGTCAAGGATGGTCATCACGCCGACATCACGGTCAGTTAATCAGTTTCGGCGTCCTAATATTTAAGGCACTTACATCGCGCACTTTCTCTCCCACAGGCTACATATTCATTAGGAAAAACAATCAGCCATATAAATATAAAGAAGCAGAAAAAGAAGAATTTACTGACAGTGTCATAGAAATCAAAGACCGAAACGCCATGTGCGCGATAGAAGGGACTCTGATCCGCTGCAGTGGACATCGCCGATCTGGGGTCTGTCAGCGTATCGTTGAGCATTACCGACGCTTTGATCACTTCGTCCGTCCTATAACACGGTATGAGTATCATCCAGCATGCAACAGCTTGTATGACTGACATATGTCCTACCAGACCGGATACCGGATTGGCGGAAGCCAACGGCATGCTAAGTCTGTTATTTGCGAACACGTTAGGCTTGACTGCCAGTCATTTGGTGAGCTTCAAGCTTTCCTGATGTGTTTGACAGTGAAAACGAGCATCCCACCTTCCTGGAAACAATGCTTAGTCGCCAACATGCGGAGAATACGATCGAGCTTATTGGGATCCAATCCTGACTGTTTCGCGAGCTCCTCAATAGGAAGTCCCTCGGGCTTGCCGACGAGCCTATCGGTAATCTTGGCACTGGTAACAACTTGGAGCGCGACTGGCTCCTCGAACTGTGTGCGAAATTTTAGCTTCAAAGCCTATATCTCTGATAAATTCCGGAGTAGGGATAATACGCACACCGTATGATTTCTAGGAAAAGGTCAGTTTTAGAACACCCCAAATGAGGGCGACGGGCTAAACTCACATTTGTAATGACATGCCCAGGATTAGCTACCGCGAAGCTGAGCTGAGCACACGCAGCTTCAATGATCTGGATCGCTTTCGACAGTTTCGCGGATTGAAGGTGGGGTGCGTCAAACGGTCCTGGTTCAGTCGAAGACAGTGACGGGACGTTGTGCCCAGCGTTTCGATACTCGCTAACGATGTCCTTCACTGAAGACGAAATCAGGTCTGCGAGCATCGTTATTTCAGTAGTTCCGTTTGGAAGGTCTACAATCTGGGGCGCCATATTGTTCTTTGGTTTGGTGCTCGACGATTTGGTCTTTGGACAAAGGTACGAGAGACTATTGCGGTCAACATGATTTGAAGTATACTTCTTTATTTTATACAGGGATTTGATAATTGAGTTCCATTCATTCACACACACTCGGCATAGAGTCCCAAGCCTGGGCCTACGTTCATTGTGGGCGACTGTCGGCAATGGATCTAGAACTCATAGATAGGTTTGTCCTTTCGAAAAATTTCGCGAATGATTCCCCAAGGTGCCAATATTTCACGGCCCGTGTGAGAGTTAACACAGACAGATGAGTTGTGGGTCGTATTGCAATTTGCCACGCCCAACAACCGATGATGCAGAAAAATGACGTATTGGAAGGTTTCCGATGGTCTTCGGGGCTAAGTAACTTCGTCAAGTGGGAAGAAAAGTCCGGAATGGGACGCTTCATGACGCATGCTGTGGTGAACCTTTTTTGTGACCTTGATCTCTGGCAAGTCTTCATACTTATACATAAGAAGTTTTATTTTAATAGTCATATCATATTATGTTGCTGGGCTACTCGTGGAGAAAAAGTTACCATTAGATCGACCAGGGAATCTCGCATTTTCTTTGGTGGCCCGAAGCCGTCCGAACATCACTGTAGTCCAATGACATGTCCTCCTCTGATGAACCTTGGATGGGCTCCTCCTTCGAATCTTATCAACGAAATTGAATGAGATAGAAAATAAGCGAGATATTCAATTTCTCTTCAAACATGACAAGCACGGTCTCCATAATACCCATAGACAACATTGTTCGCAGCATTACCTTTACTCCTCACGCAGCGCCATATCTTCAAGAAGCAGTGAATTCGACCAGACCTGCCTCTCCTGCATCCCATAACTTTTCAAATTTGAAACCCGTCTTGGATCTAAAGGCCGTTGTTAGTGCATGATTATTTCTCTCCGCGGACATTGAGGTTCAAATGGACTGACCCCATGTCAATGAATTCCTGCAACGTACGCTCTTGACTATTGAACAAGGCCATCATGTTCATGTCTTGCTCGTACAGGCGAATTCGTCCCATTCCATAATTAGCGAGGAGAGGTTCGGGAGCCTGAGGAATTTGATTGGTAAGAATATACGATTTCAAGAGGCAACTTGCTGACCTGATTCGCAACAGACGGATCTCTGACAGCATGTTGAAGGACGAATTCATCTACATAACGCGCGCAAGTGAGCAACGCATTTTACGGTCTTCAGATGTCTTCCACTGACGAATGAGTAAACGGCTAGATGGGCCCATGGACTTGCGTATGTTAGTTAGGATCTTCAAGCAGTCACTTGTCGGCCAATCATGGCTAGGTTGCCTTAGATTAGTCCACAGGTGGAAGTGTTTAAAGTCAGACGACTTACAGAACGTGTCGCAGCTAATGTTCCAAACCAAAAATTAATAGTGTTTTGAGGAGGCTCATCCGACCACTCACGTAGTAGAAATCGCAGCCAGGAACGGGCTGGTCGGCGAGGAAGTCCATTGGTATAAATTCGACGCGCTTCATGAGAATTGCTTCCAGGTGCTCTGTGTGCCAATACTGGACAATGAACGACTATTAGTATAGATGCCAAAACTTCTCGGATAGATGGCTTACATCCTGGCCTTGCTGGACAACAGCAGGAAGATCCTGTAGGATCACTTTCAGCTGAGGGAACTCTTCGACCAGTCCAAGCATGGCATGTCCGTTTCCACCACCAACGTCACAGATGGTTGAATCAGTTGGTGCCTTCTCCCATGCATATGCTATAACAGTTCAATAAATGTTAATGTTAAGTACCGTTAATACCAACTCACATTTTGGGAGCATTGCTCTCCCAGTTACTTCGCCCCAACCCACCATAGCCTGGGCAAACCGCTAGAAGATACCATTAGAATCGGTATCTGCTCACTGAACTTTGGCTTGAACACTTACATCTCTCTTTGTCATTCCAGTCGGCTACAAATTATGATTAACATATGGAGCAACACCATATATTTCTGGCCTACCGTGTCATAGAATTCAAAAAACGGGACGTTAAATGCACGAGCGAAGGCGCTGTTGTCTGCGGAAGTAGAGAAAGCGGTCTTAGGATCGCTCATTGTGTCGCCTAGCATGGCAGCTGCCTTGAAGGACTCGTCGGCCCTGAACGCGACATAAACATCGAGAGACAAACAGAATGCGAAGCTGCATACATATTTCCAATGAGACCTGATATAGGGTTTGTCGAAACAAGCTGCATGCTAATCCGGTTGTTTGCGAAAACGTTGGGTTTGACTGAGCGCTAGTTGATGACCTTAAGCCTTTCGGATTCGCTGACAATCAATGCGCACCTTCTTGGAAGCAATGCTTGGTTGCAAGCATTCGCATAATGCGGCCAAGCTTGTTGGAGTGTAGCCCAGATTGTTTCGCTAGATGGTCAACAGGAAGTCCCTCGGGCTTCCCGACAAGCATGTCGGCAATCTTTGCCGTAATGACAACCCCAAGGCCTGCTGGTTCCTCATACTAAGTGTCTGTCAGTTTGCGCAGCTGGGCATAGCAGATACCAAAACGCACACCGTAGCTTTTCTATTGAGAAGTAAACGCTTAGCTTTTTCCAATAGTAACGAGTTGGGTACGTACGTTTGTTGCGACATGACCCGGATTGGCTACAGCGAAGCTCAGTTGAGCGCAGGCTGCCTCAACTATCTGAATGGCTCTTGAAAGCTTCGCGGTTGCAAGATGAGGCGCATCGAATGGTCCTATCTCAGTAGAGAGCAGTGATGGTACGTCGTGACCAGCAGTCTGATATTCAGACACGATTTCTTTCACCGATGAAACAATCAGATCCGCTAGTCTTGTAATCTCAGTAGTTCCGTTGGTAGTGCCAACAGAAGGAGTAGGCATTTTACCCTTTGCCCTGGGAGACAATGTTCTAGACTGTGAACGGGGGACAGATGGAAAACCTTTTACTGCAGGTAATATTGCTTCAGCCGTATTATCCGTTTATAAAGTGGTTTCACTCTTTAATGAGTGCATCCAAAGAGATGACCTGCAATCACCAAGGTTGAAGCTGTGAAGATCCTAACGCGGTCCGTGAGGGAATGTCTGTAGAACTCATTCTGAACTTCTGTACAACGGAATCATCTATCCCGGGGACGTCAGAATGTGTGAATCGTATACAAAGAACCTATGTGTTTAGTCACCTTCTCGCGCACATGGCTGTTGTCAATGAGAATCTTCGTTCGAGGAATACAAAACGATGTCGTGGCTTCAACGTGGCTCATGTATGTTCCTAAAGACATCGAAGATCCATTAATAAGCGCATTGATGGTATCTCAGATCCCAGATCCCAAACAACGCAAATAGTATTTTGAGTTGAAATAGTACCGAGCGTTGAAGGGCACACAAAAGAGAATGACATTCACCCAAAACCAAATTCTCCAAAAGAGCGCAGGTTGCTCCAGGAAAATAAAATTAACAACTACATGTAATCAGTATACATCATCGCTGAATATGTCAATTTGCTCCAATACACACCACAGGGAGATGATGCTGAGAAATTCTATCACTCAACTGTCCAATGGTAAGTCAACTTTCAAGTTCAAAGCAGCTCGAATACAAGGTGGAAAAGACTCCGCGGAGCGCCATGCCCGCAGTTGATAAGTCACTTGTTCAATGGGACGAAGGGAAATCCCACTCTCATTCTCATTCCCACTCCTGGCAAAATCGGAACATTGTGCTGATTATGAACTTCCTCTAGATGTCCGGTATGTCGGTTATGCTTGTCAATGTACGTGCAAATTGTCGCGACTATTTACTGCTGAGATTCACATAAATTTCATGAATGCAAACGTCAGATACCAATCGGAAGATGGGATTCAAATATGATTCAGTATATCTCGTGGTCCTTGTCGCATGGTAGGGAGAAGTGTATGTATACGTATTTTTGGGTGGACCTGAATGATATCAGAATTCGCAACAATTGCCGGATCACTCATCCCGAATACGGTTTCTACATTGTACATGGACCATATGCAAAGGAAAGGTGTGCAATGGGCTAAATTCATCTGTAGCCCGCGGCGATGTGATGTTGAATCTAGTATAGGTACATGAGTTCAAGATATTTATGATCAAGATAAGGCACCATAGTTGAATATGGTTGCCCATTTCATCAGCCATTAAGCTGTGGTAAATTCCACGAGACCCGCCTCTCCAGCGTCCCACAACTTCTCGAACTTGAACCCAGTTTTCTTTCTATGACGTAAAAGATTGTTAGCAAACTGACCAATGGTGGGTTGTAACGCCAAACGACAAATAACGTACCCCATCTCGATAAATTCTTGTAGAGTACGTTCTTGACTGTTACAGCTGTTCATCATGTTCATGTCCTGATTATAGGCACGGATGCGGGCCATTCCATAGTTCGCAAGAAGGGGTTCTGGTGCCTATCGAGACGTTTTTGATAAATGCTCCCCAGGATGTAAAGTTTAAACTACCTGGTTAGCAATGGAAGGATCTCTAACGGCGTGTTGGAGGACGAGCTCATCTGCAAGATATTCTCATTCAGAGGGGATGGGGAATTAAATATGATTTTACTAACGGATTAGCAAGCGACTTGACGGGCCCATAGACTTGCGAATACTAGCCAAGATTTTCAAGCATTCGCTTGCTGGCCAATCGTGACTGTGATTATCTGCAGTTAGGTGGGCGCTTATAAAGAATCTATCAGGAGACTTACAGAACATGGCGGAGCTAACATCATAATCGAGACGTCAATCAGCGCATTGTTAATTTTTTTCAATGCTACTTGCATAATAATAATCGCAGTTGGAGACAGGCTGTCCATTGAAGAAATCGATTGCGACAAAATCGACACGTTTGTTCGTTATAGCATCAGGATGTTCAATTTCCCAATACTTCGAACGTGATTTGTAAGTGATTCGAAAGAGAAGTACAAAGCTGCAGCTCACTTCTCTCCCTTGATGAACTACGGCAGCCAAGTCCTGCACCACAATTTTGAGATGCGGGAATTGTTTGACAAGTCCAAGCGTGGCATGTCCATTTCCACCACCGATGTCGCAAATGACTGAATCGGCGGTTACTTTATCCCATGGATAAGCTAAAAAGAACAGTTGTAAATTGTTTACATGTTCGAATATTTTATACACCCACATTGAGGGAGCATCGCTCTCCCAGTCACTTCGCCCCAGCCAACCATGGCTTGGGCAAAACGCTGATTCCATCAGATTAGATGAAGTCCCTTTTCACGTGATCATTTTGGGCGCTTAATACTCACATCTCTCACTTTCTCGCCTTCAGACTACATATATAGAGTGTCAAATCCGCATCCACAATGAGCTGGAGTTGACTCACGGTATCATAGAAGTTGAAGATTGAGACTCCATGTGCACGGTTAAAGGCACTATTGTCCGCTGAAGTAGAGAATCCCGTCTTGGGATCCAGGATAGTATCACTCATCATTACAGCTGCTTTGATCGTTTCGCCGCTCCTAAATACATGTCAGGAGATGTATTGATATAAGATTTAATTTCATAAACTTACATATTTCCTGCTAAACCAGCCACTGGATCTGTGGATACAAGCTTCATGCTAAGTCGATTGTTGGCAAACACATTGGGCTTGACTAGCACGTTCAATGAGATTCGGGCCATCACGCAGGAAAACATGTGCATACCTTCTTGGAAGCAATGTTTTGTGGCCAGCATTCTCAAAATACGGCCGAGCTTGTTTGAATCGACTCCTGCCTCATTCGCCAATTGATCGATGTGGAGGCCATCTGGCTTGCCAACAAGAATATCTGCGACCTTGGCATTAATGACTACTTGAAACGCGACTGGTTCTTCAAACTATGCAAGATTAGCATTTGGAAAAACCTTGGATTCTAATCCCGATACGTACTGAGTAGGCTTTCTGTTAAGGGAAGATGGGTGAACAAATCGTTATGAAGTTACAAATATTCGCACGTACATTCGTGACCACATGTCCAGGATTGGCGATTGTGTACGTCAATTGAGCGCAAGCCGCCTCAGTTATTTGAATCGCTTTCGATAATTTGGGCGACATAAGGTGAGGTGCATCGAATGGACCGGGTTCGGTAGAGAACAAGGACGGTACGTCGTACCCAGAGCTTTGATATTCGCTTCTGACGTCCTTCACTGATGAGACGATAAGATCCGTGAGCATGCCGATTTCAACGGTTCCATTGGGGACGGTGGAGGAGGGTGGCGCCATGTGTTTCTAAGTGCCTAGGAGGTACCTGGTAAACCTGAATGAAGGTTAATCTCCCTTATAACTCAATATTCCCTTGTCTTATACATAGCTTCATTGGTCCGTGTCAAATTACAAAGCCCCCATAAACCAATGGTTATGGATGTAATTTTTTTCTATCGTAAAAAGAAACGGATAAAAACGTATACGTCTCGGCATTCTATAAATATAAATATAGATGAACTCTATGGCTTAAATCCATGGCTTCAAGCTTGTAAAAATATGTGAATGTGCGAATCAGATATAACATAGGGGATCTAGATCATTGCATAGTAATAACGCTGACATCAATTAGCTTGGAACACACGTACGCATGACGCATACTCTCGCATACTTCGTTGTTCAAGAGACCTGATGCGGGGTAGACCCAGCAGCGTGGCAGTACTCTAATTTTGGTAATTTCCCAATAACCACGCATCGACCTCGCACATCGGGAACTCGGGCTCGCGAGTCCTGTGGCACCTCCGTTCGCAAATTTATAGCTGCACATTCGCATCTGGCCTCTGTCCTTGATGTGTTTGACTAATAAGCTATCTTACACACTCGTATTGTAATTTATGGTGGCTGTAATCAGTCGCATGGTAACTTACTTACTCAATGCACTATTCCAGTTTTGAAGCCGACGCTCTAGTTTCATTCAGCTTCAAAATCTCGGTCGTCGGGCCGCAATAGATGGTAATACTACTAGATCTGAGCAATAGTGTAGTACTAATATTATCGAGGAGGCCACGTTTGCGGCCACGAGAGCATCCTAGCACATATTACGGCACGACAAGGCAAGGGTGTGGTAAAGTTTACTTAACTCCCAAATGATCCTCTCTCTCGGGTACTGATTAATGCAAACAGAGCGGGCATAACTAAGCTGAATTCGAAGGCCCCGGAGGCTGTTTTGGCAATCATGGTTAAATCTTGTCTTAACTCCCACTTGCCAGAAGCGGGTGTTGAACCTCCAGTCGAAAGCCCTCAACATACAAGCGCTGAGTTAAAGAGGGAAGATTCGCCTCGTGCGCCGATTCCCAGCTTGTAATTTGTTGATAATGCATATCTAGTACAAGTTCTCAACTCTCCAGTTATTCACGACACCTACAGTTTCAAAACTTTCTCAAAACCACCCCATCGTCTACTTTTAACTCCTCATTTTTTTTTTGTTTTCTCAAGACCTCGAGCAGCAACTTGGCTTTGGACCTATTACGACCGTCTGAGAAATGTCACACAGTGGCCGAATCTCATCCCCGAATCTCATCGGTCAATCAGCTCATCATACCAGTGTTTAAGGTAGCTAGCAGCTGAAATGGACTGCGCATGTCTGACTTAGCTAGAACAACGCGCAGGGTTCTCAGAGTTTGGATTCTCTTCTTGTGCCACCCAAAAATATGTTGGACGACTCGTGCGAATGGTGACATGTACTCATGCATCTCAATCTAAGATTCACAAACTAACAAGCTATTAATTATGGAACAACTTGCAAACAACACTGTTCTCGACGAAAGGTTGGTCGAAAAAATTCTAGATCGCAACCACGGTACTCTTCTGTTTGTTGGGTCAGCTGAACTCTGAGCGAAATGATTGATACCTACCAACTCTACGTGCTGGATTAGTACATAATTTCACTGAGTTTTCAATATGAATCTCATCTGTCAAGTTTCGTGCCACTAGTTCTCTCAAAAAATGTTATAAAGCTACGGCACG